>NW_010729367.1:154567-186494 GCF_000365185.1 Nelumbo nucifera | reverse complement strand
AGGGTCTTACACAGAATTAAACCAAACAACATGAATCAAACATGCACTTTATTTATTTCCACTAAATAACAAAAGTACATCAAATCGGATTGAAGCTAAGGGCATACAAAACTGTCTAACAGAGGTCCCAGTGGCCCTCTCTGAGCAAGCATCTGGCATCCCAGTGGCTCCTTCTAAGCAGGCGAATTTAGTTGGTAGAGGACTGTATTGCTTGTTTTAGTGGTTTGAAAGCGGCTATGCCCATGTGTTGTTTCTATGGCTGACCTGTGTACAGTCTTTTGTTCTGAGGCAGATCGAGGTCAAGGACATTCAACCCAGCGTAGAGCCGGCGAGGACTCTTGATGTGAGCCAAGAGGTAAGTGCAAGTTTGTGTTGTTGACGTGTTCCTTTTTCACCCTTTTTCTTGTACTTACCATATTGAGGTTTGATATCGCATTTTGTTACAAGTCCCATTCGATGTGGATTTGGTTGTTTTGCTGATCTTGCCTATTATCAAGTGATTAATGAAGGAGTTGAAGTCAGCACAGCACCCCAGACCAATTTCTGAACCCGCTGACGCCTCTGAAGCTACTAAAGTTACCGAGACACTCCAGGAACAAGCTTCTATTGTGTCCTCTAAGGGCATTGCTGCTGAGTCTGTTCATGAATCCATTAAGGCCCAGGTTCCCGAGGTTCCTCCTCTAGTGGAGACTATCACTACTAGCACCACGGAGGCTGGCATGCCTGTTTCCCCTAGTGCTATGACCAAGAGCGGGGCTGTTGGCTCTATGGCATCGTCCCCAGTTAAGCGTCTGTCTCATGATGAGGAGCTCATGTTGGTCCGCATGGAGCTCATCGGGTACTGTAATAAGAACAGCATAGCCCCTTTAGGATATGAAGCTATGGATCTTGTTCTTGTCTTAGGGGGTTCGTGCGAGCGACAAGTATTCAGTGTCGAAGTCCATGGCGAAGTTTGTAGTGGCCGTTAATTGAGGTGGTTGGTTACCTCCCATCGAGCTCCCCTCCATAGTCGTGGGACTGGCTAACGATCATCTTTCCTGGCTCGACTTCGCTCAGTTGTTGAAAACTTGTGAATGTTTCTTTGCCATTGGCTTTCACATGGAGAAAGTTGAGGAATGGGTCATTGTGCTGGCTCGTATATTCTAGAAGGCTAGCCTTGGAGGATCGCAGCTAGTTTTCGGTCAATCATTGAGGGACGTTTCCTTCTATCTTAAGGTGGCCAAGACTAATTTGGCAAAGGCTACTATGAAATTGGATACTCTCATGGAGGAGTGCGGCCGCCAACAAAAAATAGTGGTGGAATGTGAGGCGGAAGTAAAGGAGCTGAGGGATTTTTGAGGCTCGAGGGCCATCGTTAGAGAGTATAGTGTCACTGAGAAAACAATGGACTAATCTGTAATTCATGAATTTTTTGAAAGTCTTCATAATGAAAGGGATGTGGATATTTTGTATTTATGTTGTCTTTGTATTGAAGTAAAATTGGATTTGAAACCTTCAGTTATTCATATGAGAAACATGTTTGGGAAATGTCATTGTTTAAACTTTGTTGGTGCCTTCATCGCATTGCTATGGAATGGCTAACCTTATCGCGTGACGACTAGTAGGCATAAGGCATAGAGGAGAATTCTCCCATAGGGCTATAAGTTACGGGGTTTCCGTCATGACTGCTGGGTTCCTATAGTAAAGTCAGCGTGTCTCCCCAGATTGGAGGCTTGTTGTCCAGGTTTAGCGATTGGTGAGGTGTAGAGTTGCGTTTGTCTACTGACGATTAGAGACACTTTTCATTTCTGCAGCGATTAACCCAAACGTTATGAACTTCATCTTAGATTGTTGGGTGAAGATGCTCAGTGTTGAGACACTGTCGGTTGTGTTTCGACCAGCACAACTAATGAATGAAGTTAGGGTATTATTACGATTAGGTGTTAACGCAATCATAGTGAACTTAATCACAAATTGTTGGCTGAAGAAGCTCAGCGTTGAGACACTATCGATTGTGTTTTGACCAGTACAACTAATGAATGAAGTTAAGGTTTTATCGCGATTAGGTGTTAATGCAAGCATACTGTTAGATGTGAGAGAGTTGTCCCGAATAACATTATGTGGATAGGTAAATAATTAATGTTTATAGAAAAGGGATCATTATTAAGTGCGGATGAATGATGTATAAAAGGAAGGAGCTGTGAGGTGAGTATTAATGTCGATGTTCGTAGAAAAGGGGTTGAGTTACTTTGTAAGGGGGTGTAATTTTGCGACCCATATGGGAATCAAGAATTGTTGTGCCTTAAGAAGGCGAGGCCCTTCATGGGCAATGCAGTTAGGCTTCGGTCATAGTATAAATAGTAAGTTGTAAGATAGAGTTTATCGCAACTGACGAGGGGTAATTTGGTCCTCTTAATCATACGACACGTGGCCACAGAATGACACCTCATGACCGAGTCAGTGAACTAGCTCAGTAGAATTAGCTCGGGGCATCTCACCCAGGCCGACCTCTACCTCGGCAAGACCGAACTAGCTGACCCTATAGAATTACAGTGAGTTGTCCTAGGAGTCTGTCGAGCTATAGGGACTTAAGGCGACCTGCTAAGGAGAGATCACTAACCACCCCCTGCAGTTACTAGTACAACTCGAAAAGGCCGAGCTGGTAGACCCGTAAAATTACAACAAGCTGTCCTAAGAGCCGGCCGAGCTGAGACAACCTAAGGCAACTTGCGAGGAAGAGCTCACTAATCATCCCCAGCAACTCACTACTAAAGGCGTCGATAGCGCGATAGTTAGAATGGCTCATCGTGTCACGCGCCAGATTCTATGCAAACAAATCGTAACTCCTGCGAGGATCTCTTAACTGACACCTTAATGTGCCTAAAAATAGGGAAATAGCTCCACAAAGAGCTCAAGACAGTTGCCCTAAGCCCCTTGAGTCCAAGAGGCTATATAAGACGTCCAGATCCACCTAGAAAGGTATGCACACTAATACCCTCAAAGCTCCCTTATGTTCTCAGAGATTACTCCTACACACTCACTAACTTAAGCATCAGAGTGCCCTCCCTGGGTAAAAACTACCCATGCACCCTCACCTCCTTTCTTTTTACAGCTCGCACTCAGCTCGGTCACATAGATACCAGCTTGTCACTGCCAGGTTGGACCCCTATTCGAGCCAGATCAAAAGACACGAGTGAGTGTCCAGATTGTGCATCATCAATTGGCACCGTCTGTGGGAAACCGCTACAAAAAGCTAAGTTCTGATCTTCTAGAAAGCTGAGTTTTCACCTTCTAATCTCCATTTCTATTAACTCAATGACATTTTTGAGTGGCACTGACATTAAGAATGAAGAATCAATCACTAGAGGCAAGAACATCCGTGATGAACCTTGAGAAACCCCCCTGTGACAATCAGATGTAGGCATGGGAGAACAACCAGTAGCAGAACGACCAACAACAACAAAACAATCAGTAGCAGAATGACCTGAACAACCAGCCTCCCATCGACAATACAGCCCTCGATAACAACCAACAACTGGTGGACAGCCGAGCTATGGAGCCTCTCGGGACTGAGTTCACCAGCTCATCCGTTGGGACCAAGAAAAAACGTGGAAGGCGAACTCACTGTGCTAAAGAAACAAAAGAAGCCAGCCTGCTCCGACTAGGGAAGCGTTAGGAGGTAAAGCAAACAACAAGGAAGGGACAAGCAGCAGCGAGAAAAAGAAGAGAAGTAAATCTCCTAGAACAAGCAGGTCGCCTCGGAGCAGGCACAACAGCTCATCACAAAGAAAAAGTAGGTCGCCTTGGAGCAAGCGCAACATCTCGTCATGAAGAAAAAGTAGGTTGCCTCGAAGTAGGTGCAACAACTCACCACGAAGAAAAGGCAAGTCACCTCGGAGAAAGCGCAACAACTCGCTATGAAGAAAAAGCAGGTTATCACCTCAGGTCTTGACTCAACAATAAGCCACTCCACCTCTGTATAGTAGCTCACCTTTGACAAGCTAAAAATAGAACTTAGTTCGCCTCCGCTGTTAACCAAACTTGAGACTGAGGACGAGCTTAAACTCTATCTCTCCATAAGTGACAAGGTGGTTAGCTCGGTCCTAGTAAGAGAAGTAGATAAGACACAACGACCTTTCTACTACGTCAGCAAGGTCCTGCACATAGCGAGAACGAGATACCCCGACATAAAGAAGCTTGCCTTTGCGTTGGTGCTAGCCACTTGAAAGCTAAGACCATATTCCCAAGCTCATACCATTATAGTTTTGACCGATCAACCTCTGAAGCTAGTCCTTCAGAAACCTGAGGTCTTGGGGAGACTAACAAAATGGGCAATAGAGCTCAATGAATACGACATCCGATACAAGCTGCGGCCAGCGATAAAAGCACAGGTCCTGGCAGACTTCATTACCAAGTGCACCTTTAGCTCGCCACCTCCTGTAATGATAGAACCAGAATCGGAAGCTTCATCTAGAACAGCACCACTCCCAGCTTGTGAGATAGCCAAGCGGGATGAGGAGCCCTGGATACTTCATGTGGATGGCTCGTCCAATCGGAGGGAGTGGAGTTGGGTTAATACTCTATGGACCTAGCGAAGTAAAGATGGAGTACGCGCTTCAGTTTCAATTCCGAGCTTCTAACAATGAGACCAAATATGAAGCATTGCTGGCTGGCTTGGCACTAGCAAATGAAATAGGAGCCAAACACCTTGTAGTGTGCAATGACTCACTGCTCGTCATAAATCAAGTGAATGTGGATTATGAAGTGCGAGAACCCTCCATGGAAGCCTATTTGGCCAAGGTGAGAGAACACCTCTCCAGACTTGCGAGCATGATTGACTTGACAAAAGAAAACAATTTACATAGAAGAGTTGCCTCACCCATCTATAGAAAAGGGGGCAGAAGAGGTCACCCATATAACAAATATAGAGCCGAGCTAGATAGTTCCAACCTTCGACAATGCATATTGCCAAAAGAACGAAATGCAGCTTGGCTCATAGAACGACAAGCAACTCGCAACGCGATAGTAGGCGAGCAGCTCTACAGAAGATCTTTCATGTACTATAGAGCCGAGCTGGATAGATCCAACCATTGACAAGACATATTGCCAAAAGAATGAAATGCAGCTCGGCTCACAGAACGATAAGCAGCTCGCTATGTGATAGTAGGCGAGCAGCTCCACAGAAGATCCTTCACTCTACCATATCTATGAAGCTTGCGCCGAACTGAGGTAGATTGGGTGTTACACGAGGTCCATGAAGGGCTTTGTGGAAGACACTCAGGAAGACAAGCCCTAGCTCAAAAAGCCTTAAACATAAGGGAGATCCATCATATGGATGGCCAAACCTTACAGGGAGGTTGGGCGAAATTTCAAAAATTTTCTTTCTCCCTTCTGGGAATCCTATTCCCTAATTTAGAAAATTGCATTTTCAAGGTTCATTCTTGAAACAAACCAAACCAAATCTGAAACCAAAAGAAAGCAAAATCCAACTCCCCTGAAGATGACACAGCATATGGTGAGGCAAGATCAGCAAAGTGGTTCCTCAACAAGAACCCTAATTCTTCAGCAAGAATCACGCAAGGGGCTGGTGAGCACGACTTTAGATTGTTTCTTCTATCAAGAAACAATATCAAGAACTATTCTTGACCAGTTCCAAGAGTGGAGATCGAATTGGGTAGGGGCGGCAAGAAGTGAGGAAGAATTCTGCAAATTGCTGAGTGTTTAAACTGGTGAATTCGCCCCCTATTTATAGCCTTCTTTGGATCAGCTTCCTAATCTAATTAGGAAAGAGTTTCTTGATCCAAATCTGATATTTGGATCTAGACTCTTAAATGGATAAGACTTATCTTATCCTTTATCTTATCCTAATCAGATTATAAATCTGAATTCGCCCCCTTTAATTAACTCACTTAAGCCGAGTTCGAAATGGGTTTTAGGCCCATTTAGTCACATAGCTCACTTTCCCTTTAAATGCTGGCTAGCTTGGCTCTCTTTGTATGGCGTGGGACCCTAGCATTGATCTACACATCAACCACATGGGTTCAGCCTAGCCTCTATTACAAGGCCTGGCTGAATTTACTGTAGAACACAGTGAACCCCTGAGTCCATCAGTATGGGCTCTTAATGGGCCCAACATTTACACTAAATGGTCATTGGGTCCAACCACCTTACGAAGGCCCAAGGATTGTGGACAGATGCAAGATTAACCCATAAGATATTACCCTCAATGGTCATACACTTAACCTCTTAGCCCATAATGATCAAACACTACCCGACAAGAGAGGAACTTTCCCTCGGCTGCAAGGTATAGTGTTGCACTCTCTGCTCACATGGATCCCGGGAATTAAAACCTTTTGCAAAACAAATTTCAACAAGTTTGAAATCAACAGCCGGTAGTTTAGGTTTCCATCAGAGAAAGTGCATTCCCCGATCATTCACTCTGTTTGACAAAGGGGCTGATCCTGTTACTATGATCACCCACTCAAGAGAATTCTCAAACTGTCCCAACATACCCAGATTTTGACCCCCTCTAAGGATTTCACTGATTGGCATATCAAAGGCAGCCCAATCCAACACCTAGTGCAGTACCAATGTCGAGTCTAGGGGTCAGGTGTAACATTCCAGTTTTGCCCATCTATCTCCAAGGTCCAGGGCAATACTAGAATTTGGCCCGGTTCAGGGTTTCAAGAAAACCCACACTACATATACCACAGGTCTCACCCTAGCAGCTGACACTCAAGTGAATTCTCAGACTGTCCCAACATACCCAGATTTTGATCCCCTTTAAGGATCTCACTGATTGGCAT
Organism: Nelumbo nucifera; assembly: GCF_000365185.1. The sequence continues at coordinate 179,709 of NW_010729367.1, read as the reverse complement.
ATCAAAGGCAGCCCAATCCAACACCTAGTGCAGTACCATTGTCGAGTCTAGGGGTCAGGTGTAACATTCCAGTTTTGCCCATCTATCTCCAAGGTCTAGGGCAATACTAGAATTTGGTCTGGTTCAGGGTTTCAAGAAAACCCACACTACATATACCACAGGTCTCACCCTAGCAGCTGACACTCAGGAGAATTCTCAGACTGTCCCAACATACCCAGATTTTGACCCCCTCTAAGGATCTCACTGATTGGCATATCAAAGGCAGCCCAATCCAACACCTAGTGCAGTACCATTGTCGAGTCTAGGGATCAGGTGTAATATTCCAGTTTTGCCCATCTATCTCCAAGGTCCATGGCAATATTAGAATTTAGTCTGGTTCAGGGTTTCAAGAAAACCCACACTACATATACCACAGGTCTCACCCTAGCAGCTGACACAAGCCACCCCAACCAACTTGGCGGCACATCAGTGTCAGCCTTGGAAGGATAAATCTCCCCAGATCTATCCAATGGTTGTGAAGATTCTAAACTAACACGAGTCTCTTAAGTGTCCAGTTTAAAGGTATTGCACAGAAACACACCAAAATAACATGAATATGCACTTTATTCATTTACAATAAATGTCAATAAGTACATCAATCTGATTGAAACTAAGGGTAGAATTGTCTAACAACTCCTTATCACTTAAAGAATCTAGATCCAAATAAAAGATTTGGATCAGGAAACTCCTAATGAGATTAGGAAATTGTCTCTTTAAGGCTATAAATAAGAGATCAAGGCAAACCTTCAAAACACACTCACTGAATACAGAAAGAAGACAACATAGTTAGACTAATCTTGCCTTCTACTCTTTTTCTTCCTGCTCTTGCTGCCCTACCCTGTTCGATCCCCAGTTCTTGGATTTGATCAAGATTAGATTTTGATATTGTTTCTTGCCAGAAGAAATAATTTAGAAGTTGTGCTCTCTGTTCCATTCGATTCTTGCTGAAAAATCACAAGTTCTTGGTGAAGAACTACCTGTTGATCCTGCCTCATCCTAAGCTATGTCATCTTTAGTGGAGGGAGGATTTGGTACACTCTTTGGGCGTGAACACCTACATTGGGAGGAGCAATGTTGTGTGGATTCCGTATCAGGTATATCCCTCCCTTAATTTGGTTTCATATGTGGTCCGGTTTGGTTACAAGAACGAACCTTGAAAATGTAGTTTTCTAAATTGGGAATAGGATTCCTGGATGGGAGTAAAAAAATTTTTGAAATTTTTCCCAACCTTCCTACAGGGTTCAGCCATCCATATACCTGGATTGCACTGGTGAAGCCCAGGTTGCAACCTACCGCACTGATAGGGTTCTCCATCAGTTTGGCTATGAAGACATCAGCACTCAATTCCTTTGGTCTTTAGAAGATGATGTGTTTTGGGCCCAGTGCCATGATTTAGCTTTCCCAAGATGTTTGTGGTTCCCAGTTATAGGGTATGAGAGGGTTCAGACTATTAGACAATGTATGCCCTTAGCTCGAATCAAATTGGTGTACTGATACATTTATTGTAAATGAGTAAATGTACATAATTATTTCATGTTATGATTTGTGTGTTTCTGTGTAATTACCCCTTAAACTGGACACCTATAAGACTCATGTTAGCTTAAAATGTTCTCATCCATTGGATAGACTTGGGGAGTTTAATTCTGCCAAGGCTTACACTAATGTGCTGCCAAGAAGGTTGGGGCAGCCTACCTCAACTGCTAGGGTTCGACCTAAAGCACATGTAGTGTGTATTTGTTTGAAACACTGAACTCAGACCAATTTCCAGTTATGCCTTGGACCTTGGAGACTGATGGGCAAAACTAGAAAGTTACACCTAGCCCCTAGACTCGATTATGGTACTGCACAGAGTGTTGGATCGGGCTGTCTTTGACATGCCTATTAGTGAGATCCTTCGGGGGTCAAAACCTGGGTATGTTGGGATAGTCTGAGAATTCACTTGAGTGGGTGATCATAGTGACAGGATCAGCCCGTTTGTCTGACAAAATGAATGATTAGGACTGAACTCTCTCTGATGGAAACCAAAACTGCCAGCAATCAATTTCAACCGTGTTTGAGATTTGTTTTGAAAAATATACTTATATGATAACCTATATATATTATGATTTAAGAAAAAGGTTTGCAAAAAGTTTTAATTCCAGGGACCCATCCGAGAAAAGAGTGCGACACTGCACCTTGTAGCCAAGGGAGAGGTCCTTCCCTATCAGGCAGTGTTTGATCATTAAGGGCTGAGAGGTTAAGTGTAAGAGACCATTTAGGGATATTTACCCGATGGGCTATATCTTACTTAAGTCCTTTATCCTTGGGCCTTCATAGGATGGCTGGACTCAAGGATCATTTAATGTAAATGTTGGGCCCATTAAGATCCCATACTGATGGACTCAGGGGTTCACTATACTTTATAGTGAATTCGGCCAGGCCTTTTCATCGTTGGGGTCCCATGCCATACAAAGTGAACCTAAATGGGCCAGTAACTACCTAGGGACGTGAGCCACTTGCTTAATGGTCCTAAAGCCCATGATTAATTGGATTAATCAGGTGGTCACATGACAGCTTAAGCAGTCATGTGACATGGAGCACCCATTAGGATGGAGGATAAGTCTTATCCACTTAGAGAGTCCAAATCAAAATAATGATTTGGATTAGGAACCACCTAATTCGATTAAGAGAGGTGCTACTTAAGGCTTATAAAAGGAAAGATCGAATTGCTCCAGTTACACATACTGCTTTTAGTTCTCTCTCTGCTCTTGCCACCCCAGAAACCCTAATTCATTCTCCCCTTCTTGTGACTAATCTTGATCAGTTTGATCTCTTAATTTTGCAAAAAAAATATCAAAGAAAAACCGTGCTCACCTCCCCAGTTCAATCCGATCTGTTGGATTGCAGTTTTGCTAAAAACTGCATTGCTGAACCGGCTTCATCTCAAGCTGTGCCATCTTCAGTGGAGGCTGGTTTTGGGAATTACTTTGGGTGTGAACTACCACTTTGGGAGCTACACTTGTGGAATCCGTATCAGGTATACTTCTCCCTTTCTTTTGGTTTCAGAATTGGTCCGGTTTTGGTGCAAGAACGATCATACAAAAATGCAGTTTTTCTAAAACTAGATGCAATTCCCGGAAGGCTGCAAGAAAATTTTTGAAATTTCGCCCAACCATCTAGCATGATTTGGCCATCCATATAATGGATCTAGCCTTCCTCCAATGGTATCAGAGTCAGGTTCAATCTTGAACCGAAATAGACCAGATCTGAAACAAGACTGAAATCGGTAGAACTAGTCTGGCCTATTTGTACAATTTACAATTTTTCTGAGAAATTGGTTCTCAGTTTTGGGCGAATTGATCTGAAATTTTTTATATTATATTCTGATATAGTTTATAATTGTTCTACTGTGATTTCTTTGGTTCTTGGGTTGTTTTTGTGATGGAGATCCAATTCTTTTTGGCGTCAAGATCTGTGCACCCAAGAAATTATTTATTTGATTATTGGTCTGTAAATATTTTTTTCTTTTTTAGAAAAAATGTAATAGGATTTTTTTTATGTAAGTAATAGAAAATTAGGGTTTTTCTATTTTTTTACATCAGAAGACTTGCTGGAGTGCACGGAGAATAAGAAGGAAGTTTTTGCAGAAAATCTGCAATTAGCGATTAACAATTTTTTTTAGGTTTGCAGTTCGTCCAGATCAGATTCGGACCATCACACTTGAAGCCCTAGATTATTATTTTTTTGCTGTGATTGGTTGTCAATATTCAGCTTTTAAAATTTCAGATCATATTCTTGTGAATTGTTGCATGTTTTGGACACCAAACCCAAGGCCGATTTGACCTAGTTTAGTCCAAACTAGTTGGACCGAACCAATGGTTCGATGGGGTCTGATCACAGTCCCATGGGTCACGTTTTTGGTGGCTCAAAATTGGTTATGGGCCAAGGGTTTGATGGCCCACTACATGGACCAATTCGGCCCTCCCTTGAAAACCAAAATTATGTTAAGTTAAAGCAACATCATCCCATTTCAGCGTAAATGCTATGTGGGTCGAATTGCTTTTTGCAATTTAGCCATATACCAAGATAAAATTATTGAATAATTTTTGGGCCTTTAATGTAACTACAAAGACCGATTATCATCCCAAACTTTGTCATCATATTAAGGTTTTATCGTAGAGTTACGATATCATTTTATACCGATCTTTGGTCACGGATAGCACTTTGTGTTCATCGCAAGTCCTTGAAGGCACTTCATGCACATTGCAATCCTTAGATGGTCTTCTACGCTCATCACAAGTGTATGTATTTTATATTACATTGACAAAGCATCATCATGCTATTACAGAGGTATCTCAATTGCCCTAGCACTTCAGACATCTATTTTTGCCTTGTTTAATCTAACTACTTTGTTCTTTCTAACTGGGATCTCTTTATGTAGTCTTCATTTAAGGCTTTTATTGTAATTTCAATAATGATGAGCTACATATAATTCATTACAATTGCCCCCCCCCCCTACTTATTGGTATGAGTATTCTTATTAATAAGCATCCTTTGCAGCTCGGTTTTTGCTTATTTGGGAGTATATGTTTGTAATTAGGTGTTTTGGGGATGGGGGACTAGGTTTCTTATAGATTATGATTCCATTGACGTAATAGGAGGAAAAGGATTTGATGATTTTGTATTTTTTTAGGCAAAGGGAATGATTAATACCTGTTCATTAAAATTGGATATTGCTTTATTGCTATTGCCACATTAGTTTATATTACTTTTTAGATCATTTAGGTCGTGTGCATGGTAGTGACAATGGGACCATGTAAAAGCTTGATAACTCTGTAGTTTGATGCCTTAAGGGCATCATTTCAGGGGTATTTTAAGCCTTAGAATAGTTAAAATGTTCATTTTTCTTAGTTAAATTCAATATTGTGACTTCTAAGGGTCTCTATGAAAATCTTTGGGAAAACTAGGGAAGTTTCAAGGCTGAAATGCAGTTTTTTGGAAGCTGGTGTGAATTCCAGTTAAGAGAGGGGGTGTTTTTGTAAAAAACTAAGCACAGGAGGGTGCCTCCTATCTGCTAAACCTAGAATGGCACCCCTCCTACTGTATTAGCTTACTCCCCTCTCCCTAGTAAACCCTAGAGCGCCTCTCCACTCATTCCTTTCATCTCTAACAAACTCTAGCCACCCCTAACTGCTAAATCCTCACCTTCCATCCCTTCCTAACATCTAATCTCCACCCTCTTTGGAGTGCATTCTAACCTTAGGGCGCCACCTAACTTCTAACCCTCACCATTCAGCCTTTAGCCACTAGATCTCAGCTTCCTATTCCACCCTCTATCTCAGCCATTCACTCTAGGGCGCCACTCATTCCTTTTAATCTCCACCTTTCAGCCCTAGGCGCCCAAATCTCCACCATCCAATTCTCAACGTCAAAATCTTAGCCCTACATAATATTGGGCGCCCTCTCCTTCTCTTCTCAACCTTAGGATCACTTAGAACCATCCTAACCCTTCGTTCTAAACCCTAGGGCACCCATATTTTTGCTAAAACCTAGTTGTCGCCGCCCTCTTTCTGTCTAATCCCAGTTTTATTCCCCCTTCTCTATAAAAGGGACCCACAGACTCCTGATAAGGGGTTGGGTTCTACCCCCAGGTCCCTAGGTCAGACGAAAGGCTGATCTTGAGAAGTTCAAGAGTAGAGGAAGAGGGGAACGTCCAGGAAAAATGAGGGGTTCCTGCTTGCAGTTTGCCTAAGCCACTACTGCCACCTCTGGATTCAGATCCGAACTAATTTACTTTAGTTTTAGATTTAATTTCTGCTCTTTAATTTTCAGTTCTTATTTTTCCTTTCTACAATTTACTTTTATCTAGTTTAATTTTTGTTTTCTTTTTTGCAGATCTGGGATTTGGCCAGGTAAGACAGAAGGCCTAGCTTGAGGAGTTCGAGGGTCAAAGGAGAGATCTGGAGACTGCTACCTCTAACTGAGTTGCAGACTTTTCATTTAGTTTCTTTTATTTATTTATTTATGTATTCTTCTGCACTTTTCACTTCCATCTTTGTTCGAATTTTATTTTAATGGATTCTAGTTTAATTAATTATAGTTTTGTGGATACGACCCTTTTCTCACCATTAATTACGTTTGTAGATGTTTTGAGAATTGGAGAATTTTAAAAATATTGAAACCGGTGTTCCGAAGTGGTTAATGACACACGCTTTCGAGCACACCATGTTTTGGGCACCGTTGCCGGGGAAGCAACGGAGAAAAATTTTTATTTGCTTTGTCTGGATCTGTTTCATCACTTTTTTTATTTTCATTTGATTATTTGATCTGTAATCTCAATTTAATTCTTGTTTCTCTTTGATTTTGCAGGATGTAATAGCAAAAGGTGGGGTACCGAAGCGTTGCCAGACTGCTGAAGAAAAGAAAAGAGGAGAAATTGGATTGCGTTTCAGGTGTAGTCATCCTAACTTAGTCGTGTTTTTTTATTTTTATTTTCGAACTCCTTTTTCTTTTTGGTAAAATAGGGATTTTCAAATTCTTAGTTAATTAATTTTTTTCTTTCTTTTTTTCTAGATCCGATTTATTTTTTTTAGTATTATTTCTTTTTCATTTTGTTCTTAGATCTATTTTTTTTCTTTTAATTTATTGAGCAAATTTCTGTTTAGGATTATTAGGTTCTATTTTTTTTTTATTTTCATATTAGAAACTCACTTCGTTTATTTTATTTTATTTTCTTATGTTGCCGCATATTCTTATTTTTTTATTTTCTGTTTAATCCTTTGAGTAGCGATATTTCTTGTTAGAATTTATTTTATCGTTGTTAATTTTTTTAGCATAATTAATCCTTTTATTTTCAGTTTGCTGTAATTTTTTGTTGCTTTATTTAATTGAATAATTAATTGTTAATAGGAAATTATTCAAATTTTCAAATTTGAGTTTAAATTTCAAATTTGAATTCAAAATTTAAATTTTAATTCCAATCTGAATTTGAATTTGAATTCAAATTTAAATTTAAAATTTAAAATTTCAATAATAATAAAAATAATAAAAAATAATTAAATAATTAAAAAAATTAATTAATAGTTTAAAAATTTTGCATTTGCATTCCAACATTTAGGGTTTGATATTCTAGAGCATGCATCATATAGGATTATTTGATTGTTGAAATTATCTTGTTAGTTGTTAATGTGTTAGGGTTTTTATTTCTTTTTTATTGTTCCTTTTGCGGAATTAGTGTTATTTTATTATTTTTATGTTAAATTACTAAATTGCATATTAGAAATAATTGTTCATGCATTGTAATTAGTTGCATTTATTTTGATTATTGTGTCTTTCTGTTAATCCATTTAAGGGCAATTCAACTTAAGTAAGATAAGGTGGGGATTTCATCACCCTTCCTTGGCCCAAAAACTACCATCCTTTCACGTGCGGTTCACCCTAAACCCTAATTTAAAATTTGGATAGAAAGATCCTTTAGGGAGTCTCACATTTGGTTCAAAAGTGTGCTAAATTTTAGGGAAGCTTGTAATTACTTTCAACAACCAGCGATTAGTGTCTAAGGAAAGAGGTTAAACAGCTAAGCCTAAGCAAGTTTTGTGGTTACTTAATTAGGTCCTTGCGAGAGCAAGTGGAGCCTCCCACATCCCCACCTTTTACCTGGCTAACCAAAGGAAGTGGTGCAATTCCAAGCGAACCTAAAATGATTCACATTGGTTGAACCACTAGTTTAGGAAACTTTAGGTCAGCCTATAGGTCGTGTGTTTGAATTTATTGCATTTTTTTAAATTTAAATTTCAAAATCTGAATTTGAATTTAAATTTCAAAATTTTAAATTTCAAATTTCAAAAAAAAAAGAGAAAAAAAATAAAAAAAAATCAAATTTGAGTTTAAATTGCAGAATTTAAATTTCAATATCTAAATTTGAAATTAAAATTCAAAATTTAAATTTCAATTTTCAAAAAAAAGGAAGAAGAAAAAAGCGGATAAAATGAATTCAATGGCCGAAGTTTGTGAAACGAGAAACTACTTCCAACCTATGCCATAGATAGATTGGAACCATGTGTCTCAACAACTGGATAATATTAATGGGATGGCCCAAAGACTTGATCAAGTCCTTGCATTTTGTCAACAAAGTGGCCCATACCCAACCTTGTTATCCTATCCAAAATGTTCCACCTGTGCAAGCTTTGCCCATCATGTTAGCCAGTGCCCTGCAACGAGCCCATGTCAACCAGTCATTCCAAACCAAGAACATGCGGCCAATAGATTTTTCTAACCCAATGCTAATCCATTCTTTCGGCCATATAACCCTAGGTGGGAAAATCAGCCCAACTTCACTTATGGGGCCTAAGCCCAAGAAACCCCCATACTAGATATGCACTCTCAATGGTTTGAAGCCCAAACTCACTGCGAGTACAATCATTACCCTAGGATTCAATCGGCTCAACCATGTCAAATCTGCACACAGTCCTAGTAGTACCACCCATCTAACTCCATGGCCTTGCAATTTCAGAGGCCACAAGTGTAGAGCCAATTCCACTAGAAACCAACTGGCCCAACCTTTTCAGGCTTACCCACAACCTCCTTAGACCCATACATTTGATGACCAATTCATGCAGCTGATCCTAACTAAACAGCAATCCATCGATAGATTAGAGAGCCAAATAGGACAGCTAGCCAAAGCCAAGGTGAGGAGAGAAGTAGGGCAACTACCAAGTCAACCATTTGTGAATCCTAGAAATCAGCCACCAGGTTTTCTTCCACAGCAGATTCAACCACCTCCTAAGAACCCTCAGTTTGAAAATACCAAGGCTATTACAACCTTAGGGAGTGGGAGGATTTTAGAGGACCTATATAAGAAAAGAGAGAGTTAGTGAAGAAGAAAAGGAGCAAGAAGACCATAGGTTGGGGGGAAGAAAAAGGAAAGGAAAATTTAGAAGAGCCTATAGGGAACCAACCTGTAGTTCCCTTTTCAATTGCACTCACAGTCAGGCCAGTGTGAAAGAAGAAAGAGACTTGCAATGAGGAGATAAGGGAGTTATTTAAGCAAGTCCATATTGAAAGCCCTCTCCTCGACGCGATCCAACAGTCCTGGCCTATGCCAAGTTCTTAAAAGAGCCATGTTCGGCCCCACAAAAAGTGATGCCCTCGGCAGATGTTAGTGCGGCTCTCCTAAACCAATTTCCCCAAAAAATGAAAGACCTTGGTGCTCCTCTCATAAGTTGTGTCATCTCTGGGATCACTCTCGATCGGGCCCTATTAGATCTTGGGGCTAGAATAAATTTGCTTCCGCTCATTATTTATGATAGGTTCAGGATTAGCGAGTTAAAATCTACCCCAATAATTATGCAACTCGCTGATCAGTCAGTCAAGACTCCTTGAGGTGTTATTGAGGACGTCATTGTTAGGGTAGAGGGTTGTCACATCCCAATGGATTTTATCATCATAGACATGATCCCAACCAAGGAACTGAACCATAACCCGATAATCTTAGGATGTCTATTTTTAGAAACGGCCAATACAAACATCAATTGTAAATCGGGAGAAATGGACTTTTCATTTGCGGAGAAAAAAGTTTGGTTAAATGCTTTTTATTGCCTCTAGGTATCCAAACCTAGGGAAAGATGAGTGGAAGGTGGATTTAGTAGATGATCTTTAAGATGCCTTGTCTACCCCTTAGTTAGCCAATTTGAGCCCTGTATGTGTGAGGAAGAAAGCAAGTCTGGGAGTGTAGATGAGAGAAGTGCGTGAATGTGTTCGGCTGAAGACATTAAACTTAGCACTAGTTGAGAGGCAACCCAACGTAGTTTCCAATTGTTTGTAGGATTAGAGTTTTTGTTTATCTTCTTGATTCGAGACCAATTGGCAGACCTTGAACCCCTTAGGAAAACCCTCTTAATTGTTCCCTTTGGCCCAAGTCCTTTTTGCATCAGTCTAGTCATGCCATTGAGGACAATGGCATTTAAGTTAAGGGTGAGGAAAGAGAGAAAAAATGAAAAAAAAAGTTGAGAAACTAAGCCTTTAAATATGTAGAATTAAAATTTCACTAAAAATTTTAAAAATTATTTCCATTAAAAGAGATTCCCAAACAGAAAAAGATGAGGAAACTGATAAAACAATGCTAAATTTTGTAGAAATTGGTAACAAGTGATAGGAGTCAAAATTGGTCTTATTTGAATATTATCGAAATCGAAACTGTTTAGAAATTGGAAAATACTCCCAATTTTGCCTCTGCCAAGATAAGAAGAGAAAGATTGAGAAATCAGAAACAAAAATTCTTCAAATTGTTGGAGACAGTGGACTATCCTGAACAATGTTTCAAAAAAAAAGAATAAAAGGTCAATGGACACCCTAGACTTAGTAATCGGGTCTCTTCACCTAAGTTAAGTGTCGAGATTTGCGTCAAACGGAAAAGGGAATGCCAAAGACAATCACCTAACACTTAGTAACTTGGTATCTTCACCTAAGGCAAGTGTCGAGATTCGCGTCAAACGGTGAAAGGTAGCAATAAAAATAAGTGTGCATATCAAGTTCAAGGGTAGAAATCCACTGTCAGAAATGATAAGAAGAATACCCACCTAATTTTAAAAATCAATCTCAGCTTATCGAGACAGACTGCAAATGGAAGGGTATATAAGATTTTTAAGCCAAATTTCTGTAATGTTCAAAGCAAGACAATTTTACCCTTAAGCCCAATACAGATATATACAAAGTTTGAGAATTCTGAAATCAGGATACTTGGCTAATTTTGTCAAGGATGATCTTGCAATGGGAATGATCTCTTTACTCAGTGTAATTTTAAGACTGCATTACTAAGGGACTAGCAATGGTTAAGTTGGGGTGTGGTAACTCTGTACTTTGATGCCTTAAGGGCATCATTTCAAGGGTATTTTAGGCCTTAGAAAAGTCAAAATGTCCCTTTTCCCAGTTAAATTCAATATTGTGACTTTTGAGGGTCTCTATACAAATCTTAGGGAAAACTGGGGAAATTTCAAGGCTGAAATGCAGTTTTTGGGAAGCTGGTGTGAATTCCAGCTAAGAGAGGGGGTGTTTTTGTGAAAAACTGAGCATAGGAGGGCGCCTCCTATCTACTAAACCCAGAATAACACCCCTCCTACCGTATTAGCATACTCCCCTCTCCCTAGTAAACCCTAGGGCGCCTCTCCACTCATTCTTTTCATCTCTAACAAACCCTAGCCACCCCTAACTGCTAAATCCTCACCTTCCATCCCTTCCTAACATCTAATCTCCACCCTTCATTCTAGGGACCCTCTTTGGAGTGCATTCTAACCCTAGGGCACCACCTAACTTTTAATCCTCATCATTCAGCCTTTAGCCACTAGATCTCAGTCCTCTATTCCACTCTCTATCTCAGCCATTCACTCTAGGGTGCCATCCATTCCTTTTAATCTCCACATTTTAGCCCTAGGCACCCAAATCTCTACCATCCAATTCTAGGCGCCCAATTCTCAGCCCTACATAATATTGGGCACCTTCTCATTCTCTTCTCAGCCTTAGGATCACCTTATCCTAACCCTTCATTCTAAACCCTAGGGCACCCATATTTTTTCTAAAACCCAACTGCTGCCCCCCTCTTTATCTCTAATCCCAGTTTTATCCACCCTTCTCTATAAAAAGGACCCAAGGGCTCCAGAAGGGATTGGATTCTTCCCCCAGGTAAGATGGAAGGCTGATCTTGAGAAGTTCAAGGGTAAAGGAAGAGGAGAACACCTAACAAAGAGGAGGAGTTCCTGCTTGCAGTTCGCCTAAACCACTACTGCCACCTTTGGATTCGGATCCCAACCAGTTTACTTTAGTTTTAGATTTAATTTCCGTTCATTAATTTCTAGTTCTTATTTTTCCTTTCTGCAATTTACTTTTATCTAGTTTAATTTTTGTTTTCTTTTCTATAGATTTGGGATTTGGCCAGGTAAGACGGAAGGCCTAGCTCGAGGAGTTCAAGGGTCAAAGGAGAAATCTGGAGACTGCTACCTCTGACCGAGTTGTAGACTTTTCATTTAGTTTCTTTTATTTATTTATTTCTGTTATTTATTTATTCTTCTACACTTTTCGCTTCCAGCTTTGTTCGAATTTTATTTTAATGGATTCCAGTTTAATTAATTAAAGTTTTGTGTTTTTGCAACTTCCAATTGTGTTATTTTGTTCGGATTGAAGTACGTAATGATTTTTCCCTCACTTCCCTATGGATACGACCCTTTTCTCACCACTAACTACATTTGTAGTTGTTTTGAGAATCGAAGAATTTTACAAATATTGAAATTGGTGTTCCAAAGTGGTTAACAACATGCTTCTGGACACACCAATGCTTCACGAGATATGATTTGGTACCTTGTCTAGTTGAGCCCCCCTTGTTTCTTGATGGAGGGCCTTCTGTCAAGAAACATGTGTGTTGTGATTTATGGGTCTTTTAATTTTCAACCCCCTATCTCTTGATGTAAGGCCTTTTATCAAGAAACATGTGTGTTGTGATTTGTGGGTCTTCTAATTTTCAGCCCCCCAGTATCTTGATAGAAGGTCTTCTCTCAAGAAACAGTCCTTTTGGGACTAGTGGTTTGCAATTTTTGCAACCCCCTTATGTTTCTATAGGAATTCTATCAAGAGTTAAGTAGAATTGGGTAGACAAAGTGTAAAGCCCCTTGTAGATCAAGCATACAATCGACCATTTGAATCATAATGGGAAAATGCCTATGTAGCCGCTGACACATTGGGTTGTGTGCAGAGTCACTATAATCATCCAAATGATTTGGGGGGCATGGCAACTTTATTTAATTTGTCTTTAATAACATCTTACCCTTTTGAGGGTAATGGTGTAATTGTCTGTTTTTATACTCGATCCGGATAGGATGAGTCATATGAAAGTGTGGGCGGTCATTTCAATTGTTGTGCAGCACAACCTCAATCCTCAGCGTGTGTGTCATTATGTTTGAAAGGACATGCAAGGGGGTCTTCTTCCTTCCTAAGTTTCCTTTGCTTTGGTTCTTCCTTTAATCACCAAAGAGTTTTGTTCGTCTCTTTGTGTTGCCCATAGTTTGTTCCTTCCTTGTGGTTGTATTCTCTTTGAGTACTTTTAGGGTTTAATATTTTTCTGAATTAAATGGCTCCCTGGAAGTAGAAGAAAGTGGTCTGAGACGTCTACCTGTTCGTGGATTTCATGAAAGAGATTGATATGGTGGAGCTGTTCTCCGATTATGAGACAGCCAAAACGTATATTTTGGCCCCCTGTACCGGTATCGTTGGGAAAAGACAATACTTATGGCATTGTGGAAGGCAACAATACTTATATGGCCGGCAGAAATGGAGAATAACATACAGGTGTTCGGCGCCAAAGACTAGAACTGTTAAGGGCACCACTAGTTTCACTTCCTGGATGCTGTATATTTTGGAAAACCCCATGTACTATAGGATTCTACATAATGTCGGTCTTCTATGGTTAGCCAACTATTTCATACATCTACCTGGCTGTGATGACATGGATTTTATGGAGTTGCTCTTGGCTTATTGGTGTTGCTAGATCCACACCTTTATTGGTGCTTTCAACAAATTTAGGGTTACTATTGAAGACATCACTACTCTATTGGCACTCCCTTTGGTTGGGACTGTTTCAGCCCATCACTTGCAGTACTCAGAGTCTGTCCCTTGTGAGCTTTCAAGCATCAATGAGGAATTGGTGAAGAAGGTGGAACAGTTCAAGCCAAGGTAGATGCCACTTTGGCTCACAATAAGATGCCCATGGATGTGTGGATTAAGCATTGGTTCGAGCGTAAAAGTGCAACAAATGTTATGTTATGGGGACAGCCAATGTCACTTGGTCTCGTTTATCCGCTACATCGCATTGTGATTCTTTCCCTGGCAGTCCTGACTATGGCATCTGCCTTTGGTTGGGACTGTTTCAGCCCATCACTTGCAGTACTCAGAGTCTGTCCCTTGTGAGCTTTCAAGCATCTATGAGGAATTGGTGAAGAAGGTGGAACAGTTCAAGGACAACGTAGATGCCACTTTGGATCACAGTAAGATGCCCATGGATGTGTGGATTAAGCATTGGTTCGAGCGTAAAAGTGCAACAAATGTTATGTTATGGTTAGGAAGGTGGACAGCCAATGTCACTTGGTCTCGTTTATCCTCTACATCGCATTGTGATTCTTTCCCTGGCAGTCCTGACTATGGCATCTGGATGGTATTATCACCGTTCGCCGTTCTTACAAAATGCAGGCATCAACTTCCTTTATCTTTGATGTTCTTGGGGTATTTATATGAAAAAATGGTATTATCACCATTCTCCTTAGCTGTAGTAGGCGGTCTTCGTACATTTTCTCCCCATTCCTTTTTATATTTATTTGTGAGAAGTTCTATTTGGATGTGATTCCCCGGGATCTCTCCCCAATGGATGCTTATATGACTACCTTGGGTGGGATGGATTTAGAGGATGTCACATTGGATGTTTATCGTGGCAAGCATTGGTTGAATGCCAGGAGGAGCAAGGGCTTCAATGCTAATAAAATAAAAGCCCAATTCATGTGTATAGAGGGTTTCTTTTCCTATTCTTACGCAGAGCATGTTGCACATTCCATACCATTTTGTAATGGCATGAATGTTCCTGAAGGAGGTAACTAGAAATATGCAGTTGGCACTGATAGTCCGGTAATGGGTGTTGCTCATCTTGTCATGTAGCCTAGGGTTACTAGTTATCTGGATAAGATGGGGGAGGCCCAACTGTGCATATACTGGCCCGATCGCCACCTCCAACAGTTCATCTATGACAATTTGGGGTCCTAGTTTTTGCATTCCGATGGTGAGGACATCTTCTGGTAGAGACACAATGGCCTCGCCTTTGTGAACATTATGCGCTTCCCATTAGTCGGGTTCAAGTGCGTGGAGGTATGCAGTTCCCTCCACCGTGGGTATTTGTGTTCTTTGTTCAAAAAGTTTTAGTTTAATGGTATATTAATTTGAGATAAACAAAATAGTAATAATTTGTTTTAGTTTTAGCTTGCAAATGGATGAGAAAAAGTGGGTATAGAAGAGTAGAGTATATGATAGGAAGTCGGAGAGAGAATGCTAGTAGCTAGATTTTTTTTCTCTCAAAAACACTTTTGTAATACAAGAGGTTGTATTTATACTGGCTAAAGTCGGTGGTTGCAAGGTAAACCGACTTTACATTTGTGGTTAATACTATTTGCTCTAGATCCTTCTTTTAATTGAAGGAATTTTAACCACACAATTAACTTTCTTCTCAAGTAAAACTAGGATGTTCTAGAGGTCTTCTAGAAATGTGCAGCAACATCTAATACTCCTCCTTGGTGCATATTTCAGTAACTCCAATCATGTCTCGTAATAGTTTGAACTTACCTTTTGGTAGTGCCTTTGTGAATATGTCTGCTAATTGTTCTTCAGGCTTGCAGTGTTTGAGTTCTATTTCTTTGTTTGCTTCAGCTTCTTTTATGAAGTGATACTTGATGCCTATATGCTTGGTTCTACTGTGAAATATGGGATTCTTTGCCATTGCTATAGCTGATCTGTTATCGCAATAGATTTCTGTAGCTTCCACTTGTGGTTCTCCCATGTCTTCAAGTATTCTTTTTAGTCATATAGCTTGGCTTGTTGTCATTGCTGCTGCAATATATTCTGCTTCAACTGATGATTGCACAACTGTTGCTTGTTTCTTTGATGCCCAAGAAAATATCCCTGATCYAATTGTGAAAGCATATCCTGACGTGCTTTTCATGTCATCTACTGATCCTGCCCAATCACTATCTGTGTAGCCAATTAGTTTTGARTCATGCGTGACTCCGTACCATATTCCGTAGTTCTTTGTTCCTTGCAAGTATCTAAGTACTCTTTTAGCTACTCCATAGTGAACTTGACTTGGACTTTGCATGAATCTTGATAGCAGACTAACTGCATACATGATGTCTGGTCTTGTAGCTGTTAAATAGAGTAAGCTTCCAATTAAACTTCAGAATTGTGATTCATTTGCTTTTGGTGAGCTATCTTCTTTCTTGAATGCTTTATTGTTGTCTAATGGAGTTGATACTGTCTTACAGCCCTCCATTTTGAATTTCTTCAAGAAAGTCTCTGTATACTTCTTTTGTGAGATGATCCCATCTTCTTCTTGAGTTATTTCGATCCCGAGAAAGTAGTGCATTAAACCCAAATCGGTCATCTCGAAAGTCTTCATTATGTCTTCTTTAAATTTCTTGATCATCTTCTCATTATTTCCTGTGTAAATGAGATCATCGACATATAAAGAGACAATAAGTGTCTCATTGTACATTGAGTCTTGATGTAGAGTGTTGGCTCACTTTTGCTCCTCCTGAATCCTTGCTCAGTGAAGTAGCTGTCAATTCTACTGTACCAGGCTCGCGGAGCTTGATTTAGGCCGTATAATGCCTTCTTTAATCTGAGAACTTTATCTTCTTGTCCTTGCACCACGAACCCTTGAGGTTGCTCCACATAGATTTCTTCCTCAAGGTAGCCATTGAGAAATGCTGACTTCACATGTAGTTGGAAAATCTTCCATTTCTTCTGTGCAACTAGTGCAATTAATACCCTGATGTGTCGAGGCATGCAACTGGAGCAAATGTCTCATTGTAGTCGACACCATATTGTTGTGAGTATCCTTTGGCAACTAACCTTGCTTTATGCTTTTGGATTGAGCCATCTGAGTTAAGCTTTGTCTTGTAAACCCACTTAACTCCTATAGTGTCTTTGTCTTGTAGATGATCTACAAGCTCCCATGTCTCGTTTTTCTCGATCATCTTTATCTCTTCGTCCATAGCAATTCTCCATACTTCTTTCTTAAAAGCTTCTTCAAAGCTTTCTGGCTCCATAAGCATCAAGTTGCATGTCTCATATATCTCTGTTAAGGATTTAGTTCATCTTGTTGATGAGTCTGGAGGAGATTTTGTAGCTTGTACTGGTTTTAATTGTGTTGTTGGTTGAGTTAGTGATCCAGTTTGATCGTGGCCTTCTTCAATTTCTTGTCTTGGTAATAGGGGCATGTTGATACTCTTTCTTTCAACTTCTTCTGTCTTCCAATTGTATGCAGCGTCTTCGTCAAATCTTACGTCTCGGGTGATTATGAGCTTCTTTGTTCTTAAGCTATAGTCTCAATAGCCTTTTGATTGAGTGCTATAGCCTAAGAAGATTCCTTTTTCAGTCTTCTCATCCAGCTTGCCTCTTTTCTCTTGTGGAATATGAGTGTAGCATATGCAGCCAAAAACTCTAAGATGCTTTGCTGATGGCTTTTGCCCACTCCAAGCTTCAATCGGTGTCTTATCTTGCACAGCTTTGGTTGAACATCTGTTGAGCAAGTAGACTACAGTGCTTATTGCCTCTGCCCAAAAAGTTTTTGAAAGACCCTTCTCCATGAGCATGGCTCTAGCTATCTCCATAATTGTTCTGTTTTTTCTTTCTGATACTCCATTTTGTTTTGGTGCGTATCCGACTGTGAGTTGATGCTCCATGCCTTCATCTTCACAGAACTTGTTGAATTCATTAGAAGTGTATTCTTTGCCTCTGTCACTTCTTATCGTCTTGATGTTGTGACCACTTTGCTTCTTGACACGGGTTTTGAATTTCTTAAAAATATCAAAAACTTGCGATTTATCTCACAAAAAGTACACCCATGCCATTCTAGTATAGTCATCGATGAAGAGAATGAAGTACCTATTTTGATTTTTTGATGGAGTACGCATTGGACCGCAAACGTCTGTATGGATTAACTCTATTGGCTCTTTGGCTCTCCAAGCTTTTCCAGATGGGAAAGGTTGTCGATGTTGTTTCCCGAGCATACACCCTTCGCAGACATTGTTGAGCTCCTTGATTGCTGGTAGGTCTCTCATCATGTTCTTCTGCTGAAGGATCTTTAACCCATGGAAATTGAAATGTCCAAACCTTCTATGCCATAGCCACGACTCATCCACTTGTGCTTGCATTGCTACATTGCTTGCGTATCTCCATTGTATGGGAAAACATCTATTTTCTTTCATTTTTATTTTTGCAATTTCCAGGGATTTGTCTTGCTTGTCGTAGATTGTGCAAGAATTTCCCTCAAAATGCAAAGAATATCCTTTCTCCATCATTTGACCTACACTGAGTAGGTTTTGATCAATGTTGGGGACCAAGAGTACACCATTGATGTATTCATTGCCTTGTTTGGTGTCAATGGCAATGGTGCCTTTGCCCGTTGCTTCCATGAAGTCACCATTACCAATTTTGACTTTTATCTTGACTTTATCAAGTCTATAAAAAGATTCTTTCATTTTTTTATCATGTGGTTACTACAGCCACTGTCTAGATACCAAGTATCCTTCTTTTCTTCTAATGCAGCTTGGCAGACGTAGAAGAGATTATTCTCATCATTTTTCTTTTCTGAAAAGTTAGCTTGATGGGATTTCTTCAAACGACAAGTTTTTTCAATGTGCCCAAAATTTTTACAATTTTGGCACTGGGGTTTTCCTTTAAACCAACAATCTTTCTCCAAGTGGTTTTTTCTTTTACAAATACCACATGGAGGATACTTGTTGTTGTTTTCTTTTTGTTTTCCTTGATAGCTCTTGTTTTTCAGATTTTCTTGTGACTTTCTCCCATCAGCTTTTGATTTATGAGACCACAAATTAACTTTAGACTGAAAGGCATTTTCAGTCGAATTTTCATTCTGCCTATCTCGCCTRTTTTCATGTGCTTCGAGAGAGCCCATTAATTCAGTTGGTGATAAAGTTTCTAAATCCTTTGTTTCTTCTATCACAGAAATTATTGCATCATATTTTTCTGTACAAGAAATTAGTATTTTTTTGACTATTTTCTTGTCAGAAATTATTTCCCCATAGGCTCTCAGTTGATTTACTATTTCTTTTATTCGAGAATAGTAATCTTTAGCGGTCTCATTATCCTTCATCTTAAGATTTTCAAAATCTCTTCTAAGCTTCTGCAGTTTAACAGTGCATACCTTGATAGTTCCTTGGAACTCCCCCTGCAATGTATCCCATGCTTCTTTTGTAGTTGATGCGCCCATAATTCGTGGAAATATATCGCCTGCCATTGCCTGCTGCAAGCAAAATAACGCTTGAGAATCTTTTTGTTGATTCTCTTCTAGGACCTTCTTTTGATTTGCTGAGAGAGTAGAAGTATCTTCAGGAATACTGAATCCTTCTTCAACAATTTTTCATAGATTTTGTGATCGAAAATAGATCCTCATTTTGATGGACCAAAAATCATAATTTTCTCCATGGAAAATTGGAAGARAAAGAGAAAAGCGGTTGGAATCAGTATTCATAATGGGTAGGAAGGATTACGCYCTAGGACCTTCTTTTGATTTGCTGAGAGAGTAGAAGTATCTTCAGGAATACTGAATCCTTCTTCAACAATTTTTCATAGATTTTGTGATCGAAAATAGATCATCATTTTGATGGACCAAAAATCATAATTTTCTCCATGGAAAATTGGAAGAAAAAGAGAAAAGCGGTTGGAATCAGTATTCATAATGGGTAGGAAGGATTACGCCCAGTGTTGATCAAACAAGGCTCTGATACTAGTGATGGAATATTAATTTGAGATAAACAAAATAGTAATAATTTGTTTTAGTTTTATCTTGCAAATGGATGAGAAAAAGTGGGTATAGAAGAGTAGAGTATATGATAGGAAGTAGGAGAGAGAATGCTAGTAGCTAGGTTTTTTTTCTCTCAGAAACACTTTTGTATTACAAGAGGTTCTATTTATAGTGGCTAAAGTCGGTGGTTGCAAGGTAAACCGACTTTACATTTGTGGTTAATACTATTTGCTCTAATCCTTCTTTTAATTGAAGGAATTTTGACCACACAATTAACTTGCTTTTCAAGTAAAACTAGGATGTTCTAGAGGTCTTCTAGAAATGTGCAGCAACATCTAATACAGTTGTTTTTTAGTGACCAAACCACGCCCAAGGCACGTCATGGCTCCTCCACCTAGGCATGTAGTAGAACAACCAGAGGAGAGGCCTCACATCACCCGTAGTCGGCAAGTTGTGATGGTGTCGGGTTCTGAAACACACATTCCTGAAAGGTAGTCAATGACCGCCACTAACATAGGGAAGCAGCTCATTGATGAAGTGGGCAAAAGTAGTTGACCAATCCCTGCGAAGAAGCAAAGGATAGAGGTGACAAGGTGACTAAGAGAGCAGGTCCCATCCGTCTAACTCCCATGAAAATAGTAGGGAGACGTTTACACCTCATCTCACCCTTGGACGCTCCTACTATACAAGGTGTACAAGTGACTGCCTATTAACGGAGGTTCACCAAGCAGAGAAGGAGGGGTCTGAAGTGCCCCTATGTCTGTGACTCTATCAAAACTGGCCACTCCTATCATTGAGCCTGAAGTAGGTCAACTAGTGAATCAACCACCTATAGAGGCAATAACAGAGCCTTCGATGAGTCCTAGTGTTGAGATATAAAAGCAAAGATCAAAGCCTTCAATGGGAGGGGATGTGACCCATGCAGAGGTGGTCCAAGAGGAAACCGTCTAGGTGGATACAGTGTAGGAGATACGGCGCAGGGGCCGACGCAAAGGGAAGTGGTACAAAAACAAATTCAAGAAGATATAACTCAAGGGGAGTTGTGGGGCTTTGGTGATTGCCCCAACCTATCAGTAGGGGAAGATTCTATTCCTGGAGTTGTTATTATTGTCCCCGTCACCAGTAAGCATGTGAAGAAGATTGCTATTCATGCGTGGGAAAAGGGGACGAGACCTAACTTGGTAATTCCTTTACTCGATCTTCATGCTTAATTGCTTTATGTTTATTTCATCGCTCAGTTCTAACTAATGAACTTGTTGTTGAAGGGGGAGATCACTTCGATCAACCAGAGTTCATAGGCCCTCAGTTTCCTAGTAGGCAAATTACTCTTGAGGAGGTACTCTATTTGGGTTCGCTAATATAGGGATGGCAATTTTCCCCAATTCCCAGATCCCTGTGGGGATCCGCCCTGTATAGGGTGGGCATGGGGATGATTTTCCCTCCCACGGGAATGGGGATGGGGAAATTTTTCATCCCTGTTAGCGGGGACGGGGAGATCACTCCCCACCCCATGGGATCCCCACTAATATATATGTATATATGTATGCATACGTTATATATGTATATATGTACACATACATCTATATATTAATATTTTTAAAAATATGGTTGAATAAGTTTGAATCTTTTCTAATAGGATTGTAAATTTTAATTATTTTACTTTTTTAAATAAAATAAAAAACAAAAGCAAAATGATTAACATTATAAAAAAATCACGGGGAATGGGGATCCCTATAGGGATGGGGATCCATGTAGGGACGGGGATGGGGATAACCTTGTCCCCGTTAGGGGGGATGAGGATGGGAATAAGGGAGGGGATGGGGACAAGGATAAGGATTTTTGCAGGGACAATGATGGGGAGAGGCTCCTCGTCCCTACCCCGCCCTGTTGCCATTCCTACGCCACTATAATTTTGTGGTTACTTTATAGCTTATCCAGTTCATTTAACAATTTTTGTGGTATAGATTCCTGCCCTACATCAATAGTGTATACCCTTAACTCCAATCAGATTGATGTACTTATTTTTATTTATTGTAAATGAATAAAGTGCATAATTGATTCATGTTATTTTGGTGTGTTTCTATCTAATACCCTTAAACAGGATACTTATGAGACTCATGTTAGTTTAGAATCTTCACAGTCGTTGGATAGATCTGGGGAGATTTATCCTGCCAAGGCTGACACTGATGTGTCACCAAGTGGGTTGGGGTGGTTTGTCTCAGCTGCTAGGGTGAGACCTGAGGCATATACAGTGTGAGTTTTCTTAAAACCCTGAACCGAACCAAATTCCAATATTGCCCTGGACCTCGGAGACTGGTATAGCCGGAAGCATGTTGTTAATCACTTTGGAACACCAGTTTTAATATTTGTAAGTTTCTCCATTTCTCATAACAATTACAAACGCAGTAAATGGTGAGAACGGGTCGTATCCATAGGGAAGCAAGGGAAAAATAGTTACAAACTTTAATTCAGATAAAAGAACACAAAGGGAAGTTGTGGAATCACAAAACATTAATTAATTAAATTGGAATTCATTCAAAATAAAATCCGAACACTATTGAAAGTGAACAGTGCATAAAAATAAATAAATAAATAAAAGAAATTAAATAAAAAATGGTTTGTAATCCAATCAGAAGTAGCAATCTTTGGATCTCTCCTTTGACCCTCGAACTTCTCGAGCTAGGCCTTCCGTCTTACCTGGCTGAAGTCCAGATCTGTAGAAAAGAAACAAAGAAAAAATTAAATTGAATAAAAGTAAATTTGCAGGAAGGAAAAATCAAATTGGAAATTAACGAACAGAAGTTAAATCTAAAATTGAATTAAAATGGTTGGGATCTGATTCCAGATGTGGCAGTAGTGGTTTTGGCGAACTATAAGCAGGAACCCCTCCTCTTGCCTGGGTGTTCTCCTCTTCCTCTACCCTTGAGCTTCTCAAGATCAGCCTTCCATCTTACCGGGGGGCAGAATCCAACCCCTTCTCAGGAGCCCTTGGTTTTTTTTTATAGAGAATGATGGACACAAATAGGATTAGAGAGAAAGAGGTGGGCGGCAACTGAGTTTTAGCAAAGATATGTGTACCCTAGGGTTTCTAATGAAGGGTTAGGATGGTTCTGGGTTGATCCTAAGGCTGAGAAGAGAAGGAAAGGGCACCCCCAATATTATGTAGGGCTGAGATTTGGGCACCCAGAAATGGAGGGTGGAGATTAAGGCGCCTAGGGTTGAAAGGTGGAGATTAAAAGGAGTGGGTGGTGCCCTAGAGTGGATGACTGAGATAGAAAATGGAATGGAGGGCTGATATCTAATGACTAGGGGCTGAATGGTGAGGATTAGAAGTTTGGTGGTGCCCTAGAGTTGAAAAGCTTAAAAGAGAGTGCCCTAAAATGAATGGTGGAAATTAGAAGGGATGGAAGGTGGAGATTGAGCAGCTAGGGCGGCTAGGGTTTGCTAAGGATGAAAACAATGAGCTAGAAGGCGCCTTAGGGATTTCTAATGAGAGGGGAGCATGCTGATACAGTAGGAAGGGCATCATTCTGGGTTTAGCAGATAGGAAGCGCCCTCCTATTCCTAGTTTTTCACAAAAACACCCCGTCTCTCAGCTGGACTTCACACCAGCTTCCCAAAAATTGCATTTCAGCCATGAAACTTCCCCAGTTTTCCAGAGAAGTTGCACAAAGACCCTCAGAGGTCACAATATTAAATTTAACTAGGAAAATGTTATATTTTGACTATTCTAAGGCTGAAAATACCATTGAAATGATATGATGCCCTTAAGGCATCAAAATACAGAATTATCAGAGATAGATGGACAAAACTAGAATGTTACACTTGACCCTTAGACTCGATTATGGTACTACACTAGATGTCGGATTGGGCTGTCTTTGATATGCCAATCAATGAGATCCTTAAAGAGGTCAAAACTTGGGTATGTTGGGGTAGTCCGAGAATACACCTGAGTGGGTGATCATAGTGACAGAATCAACCCTTTTGTCAGACAAAGTGAATGATCGAGGAATGCACTCTCTCTGATGGAAACCTAAACTACTAGCAGTTGATTTCAAACTTGTTGAAATTTGTTTTACAAAATATATTTATATAAAGATATACATATATATTATGGTTTCACAAAATGTTTGCAAAAGGTTTTAATTCCCAAGATCCATGTGAGTAGAGATTGCAACACTATACCTTGCAGCCGAGGGAGAGGTCATTTCTTGTCGAGTAGTGTTTGATCATTATGGGCTGAGAGGTTAAATGTAAGACTATTTAGGGATAATAAACCTGATGAGCTAATCTCACATCTGCCCATAGTTCTTGGGCCTTCAAAAGATGGTTGGACCCAAGGACCATTTAGTGTAATTGTTTGGCCCATTAAGAGCCCATACTGATGGACTCAAGGGTTCACTGTATTTTGCAGTGAATTCGTTCAGGCCTTGTAATAGAAGGTAGGCTGAACCCATGTGGCTTATGTGGAGATCAATGATAGGGTCCCATGCCATACAAAGAGAGCCAAGCTAGCCCGCATTAAAGGAAGTGAGCCTAAAAGCTTAATTGGCCTAAGGCCCAATTCGAACTGGGCTTAATATGATTAATTAAATAGGGGCGAATCTAGGTATGGATCAGCATAATAGGATAGGACAAGTGAGCAGACTCACGTAGAGGAGAAGGGTGCACGAGCCAGTGATTAGTGTGAGATGGACATCAGACATGAGAGATGGTAAGGGATGATGACAACACTCCAAGAGCCAGTGTGTCGAGATGAGGCATAGCTTGCTATGCGATCGCAAGATCCGGTGTTGCCTGTGTCCCAAGACCAAACAACTCAAGAACGTCAGTTGGAGGGAGAGCCGGTCGTGGCGAGAGATGTGCAGAAGTCTCCCCAGGCTCTTGGTGGTGGAGGATGGTGCTTCAAATGTATGTAAGGAAGGAGATCCTTGTTCTCATGTCATCCATCAGAAAACACCACTAGGGTTTTGCCACATGTTCAGTGGGATCCTTTAGGAATAAAGTTTCCTTTCTCCTGAGGATTCTCACATAGCACGTGCTAGCTGTTAGAAAGTTATGCCCTTTAGCTCCAATCAGATTGATGTACCTTTCTGACATTTATTGTAAATGAAAAAAGTACATAATTGATTCATGTCATTGTGGTGTGTTTCTGTGTAATACCCTTAAACTAGACACTTAATGAGACTCATGTTAGTTTAGAATCTTCATAGCCATTGGATAGATCTAGGGAGATTTATCCTGTAAAGGCTGACACTGATGTGCCCCTAAGTTGGTTGAGGTGGCTTGTCTCAGCTGCTAGGGTGGGACCTGAGGTACATGTAGTGTGGGTTTTCTTGAAACCCTGAACCAGACCAAAATTCCAGTATCACCTTAGACCTTGGAGATAGATAGAAAAAACTAGAATGTTACACCTGACCCCTAGACTCGATTATGATACTGCACTAGGTGTCGGATTAGGCTGTCTTTGATATGCCAATCAGTGAGATCCTTAGAGGGGGTCAAAACCTGGGTATATTGGGACAGTCCGAGAGTTCATATGAGTGGGTGATCATAG
>NW_010729367.1:133809-154332 GCF_000365185.1 Nelumbo nucifera | reverse complement strand
GGGAGAGGTCCTCTCTTGTCGGGCAGTGTTTGATCATTATGGGTTGAGAGGTTATGTGTAAGACCATTGAGGGTAATACCTGATGGGGTAATCTTGCATCTACCCATAGTCCTTGGGTTTTCATAAGGTGACTGGACCCAATGACCATTTAGTGTAAATGTTGGGCCCATTAAGAGCCCATGGTGATGGACTCAGGGGTTCAGTGTCTCTTACAGTGAATTCGACCAGGCCTTGTAACAAAGGCAGGGCTGAACCCAAGTGGCTGATGTGTAGATCAATGTTTGGGTCCCACACCATACAAGTATAGCCAACTAGGTAGCAAGTTAAGAGGTTAAGTGAGCTTAATGGGCCTAAAGCCCATTCAAACTGGCTTAATAAGATTAATTAAATAAGGGGCAGTTCAAACAGATAGGATAAGGGATTATTCCTATCCACTCAAAGAGTCCAGATCCAAATAAAGATTTGGATCCGGAAACTCCTAATTTGATTAGGAAGGTTGATCTTTATCTGCAGATAAGATAAGGGATTATCCTTATCTCTTAAAGAGAGTCCAGATCCAAATATAAGATTTGGATTAGGAAACTCCTAATAGGATTAGGAGAGCCTCTCTTTAAGGCTATAAATAGGAGAGCAGGGGGACCTCCAAACATACTGACATTCGGCTGAATTAAGAGAGAAGACAATTCACAGTTTGACTGCTCCTGTCTTTTGCTCTTTTCTTCCTGTTCTTGCCGCCCCTCCCCAGTTCGATCTCCACTTGTGGGAGTGATCAAGAACCATTCTTGGTATTGATTCTTACTAGAAGAGGCAATCTGAAATTGTGCTCACCAGCCCTTTACTACATTCTTGCTGAAGAATTCGTTTCTTGTTGAAGAGTCGTCCTGCTAATTCTGCTTCACCTCACACTGTGTCATCTTCAGTGGGAGCAGATTTTGGTTTTCTCCTTGGGTGTAAACACCTTCGTTGGAAGTTACTATTACTCCGTATCAGGTATATCCTTCTCCTCCCTTTTGGTTTCAGATCTGGTCCGGCTTGTTTCAAGATTGATCATTGAAAATGCAGTTTTCTAAAATAGGGAAGGTGATTCCCAAATGGGAGAGAGATAAATTTTTTAAATTTTGCCCTACCTACCTGCAAGGTTCGGCCATCCATATGATGGATCTCTCATCCCTTCAGTGGTATCAGAGCCAGGTTCAAATTTTGAACCAAATTAAACCAGATCTGGATCTGCGCAAATGGGCAAAAGGCGTTCTACCCGATTTGCGTAGTTAACGTTTTCTAGGAAATTGGTTCCCAATTTTGGGTGATTGATCTGAAATTAAATCTTTATAAATCTGATTAATGTTTAGAATTTTTCTATATATTTTTCTTGATTTTTGGGTTGTTTGTATGGTGGAGATCGAATTCTTTAATGACTTAAGAAATCTGTGCACCTGCTGTTTTATTCATTCTTGGTCTGTAATTAATTATTTTTAATTTTTAGACAGAATGTATAGGAATTTAAATTTGATGTAATATGAATAGAAAAATAGGTTTTCTATTTTATTTCATTCGATGATGAAGCAGAAAGTGCAGAGAAGAAATTTTCACAGATTTGGGTTTAACCATCTGCGATTTGCAGTTTTGGAAATTGCATATTGCGATCTAATCTTTGTTTTGCAGGGTAGCAGTCTTACGAACAGCCCTCCTACTAATTCTTGATTGTCTTGTATCAGTTATTTAATTTCTGATCATTATTCTTGAATTAAACATCAAACCCTAGACCCATTCGAACTAAATATGACCAAACTGGTTGGATCAAATCTATGGTTCGATGGGGGCTGTTCTCAGCCCTAAATTTTCATATATGAGTCCAGGAGTTGATGATTAATTGCAAGATTCAATTCAGCCCACATCTGTAAAACACAATTTTAATCTGTTAAAACTGCTTTAGCCCAATTCAGCATAAATGCTATATGGGCCAAATTGCTCTTTGCAGTTCATCCCATATACGTAGATAATATTATTTGATAATGTTATGGGCTTTACATATGGGTTTTACAGTTATTTAATTGATTGGATCAGTTATGGATTTCATGCATGTGATGTATGGATGTGTGATGTGCTACGTTCATGGGCCATAAGCACTTGGCCCATGTTGATTCAATAGTGGCTCTTACGCACACCATGGCTGAATGCACATCATTGGCATGGTGTCCTTAAGATCATTTGATGATCTCCTAGCATGGTGGGCCCTACACCATCTTCCTCCCCAAGAGGAGTCGTGCGAAACCCAAGCCGTTTAGGGCCCATCTAAATCTGGCTTTATGAAAGTCAGTGGGAGCCACTTTGATTTGACCTAAATTGAACTAGGGCATAATTATTCGTTCCCTCATGAAAATATAAGTGCATGTGATAAGGAGATTCATATGATGAATTCTCTAAAGGCCTTCCATCATTAGTATGATGGTTGACTGTATTGGTGGGTGGGGACACACCATAAAACTGGGCTATACATCTGTGATGCAGTTGGCTGGATTGCTTCATGAGATGATAGGGGCGTCATAGACCGATGTGGGAGGGGGCTATCCTAAAATGGAAGACTCTCACGGTACCGTGGCGTTCATGAACATGATGGGTGAGCACTTACTGGACAAAAAGGTTTAACCTAAAATGGCTATGAATCTTGCTTGATAGAGGCCAAAGGGAAAGCTCATAAGATTAGTGGATGAGATCCTTCACAGAAGATGGTGGGGTTATGTAGCTGAAACAGTTGGCTCCATGCACCCTATGTGATTTCCCACATTTCCAGAGACACGACTGTCTCTGTCACTGAGATTGGACGGAATCTTAGAGATGCCCAAAATGGAAATAGAACATAGATTAAAAGCCATATCTATGTAATGACATGAATCAATTAGGTTGTGGACATACAAATCTGCCTTCCCTTTACCAAAAATGGAAAACGGAAACTTCACCAAACTGTTGGATGACAACAAACTAAAGGGCCCTAATTATGCTGACTGGTTCCAAAACCTTATGCTGGTCCTAACGTCCGAGAAATTGGACAAAATTGCTAAAAACCCTACTCCAGATCGTCCGGGTGACAAGGCTTCTGAGGCCAAACGAAGAGAGTATCAAGAATGGGAGGAGAAAAACTCTCTTGCCCGATGTTATATTATAGCCTCTTTAGATAATTCGATATAGCGACAATTTGATAAGATCAAAGTGTCCAAGGATATATTGGATAGATGACCGAGAACCAACAGGTTTATGACCATTGTCTAAAGATGATGGGTTACATCAATGAACTGGAGGCTCTCGGGTCAGGGCTAGACCATGACACCAAAACTGATGCTATCCTCAATTCCCTGCCTCCATCCTTCAATCAGTTCATCATGAACTATAACATGAACAAGTTAAACGTTATCCTTTAGGAACTCAGCAATATGTTGCAGAGGGCTGAAGAACCAATTAAGAAGGATAAGCCGATATCCATGCTTATTGAAGGAGGCAAATCAGACAAGAGAAAGCGGAAGGCTAAAGGGACGGCTCAAAAGAAAAGTAGCAAAGCTAAAAAGCAGAAGAAGGATAAGGCATCGAATGCCTATCACTTCTGCAAACAGGCCGGCCACTAGAAGAGGAATTGTCCTCAACATCTAGAGACTAAGAAGAAAGGTAATTTTGAATCTTTTATCATAGAGACCAATTTGTTGGTCACTTCTGCTTCCTGGTATATGTACTCCGGGGCTTAAACTCATGCATGTAACTCACTACAGGGGTTCAAGATAAGTAGAAGATTGAGTGATGGAGAAGTGACGCTCTACTTGGGGACTTCTGCAATAGTTGTAGCTACAGCCATAGGAACTGTAGAATTAGTTTTCAGAGAAGGAACTATTGTACTTAAAGATCGTCTTTTCATACCCAATTTAAGAAGAAATTTGATTTCTGTCTCAAAATTGTGCATGGATGGTTATTTTATCTTATTCAGTAATGTGATTACTATTAAATGGAATAACAAATTCCTCACATACGGAGAACTTGAGAACGGTATCTATGTTCTCCATCATTATTTGGAAACAAACCTTACTGAAACTACGTCAGAAATAATCCCCAAGAAGAGGACCCGTGATACAGTGAATCCCACATGCCTGTGGCATTACCGACTTGGCCACATTAATGTAGATCGTATCACAAGGTTGGTAAAGGATGGTCCTTTGGATTTTTAAACTGTAGAAGATCTTTCAACTTGTGAACCTTGCTTTCAGGGTAAGATGACGAAACAACCATTTACCAGTAAGCATCAATGATCTATAGGCACATTCGACCTTATACATACTGATGTGTGTGGTCCCCTGAATGTTAGGACATGTAACCAGCATGTTTATTTCATAACCTTTACCGATTATTACTCACAATATGGTTACGTGTACCTAATGAGACATAAGTATGAATCCTTTGAAAAGTTCAAAGAATTCAGACAAGAAGTCAAGAAACATTTAGAGAGAGAAATTAAGACCCTTCGATCAGACCGAGGTGGCAAATATCTCTCTGACGAATTCAAGGACTACTTAAAGGACAATGGGATAGTATCACAAATAGCTCCTCCTGCTACACCACAATTAAATGGTGTATCAGAAAGGAAGAACCAGACTTTATTGGAAATGGTCTGATCACTTCTCATACACTTGGAGCTACCCACATCCTTTTGGGGTTACGCATTAGAGACTGTGATATACGTGCTAAACCGGATTCCAACCAAATCCGTCCCGAAGACTCCCTATGAGCTTTGGACCAGCAAGAAACCAAGTGTAAGACACTTGAAGATTTGGGGTTGTCCGACATATGTTAAAAGAACGAGTGCTAACAAATTGGAATCCAAGACCAGTCATTGCCTATTTATAGGCTACCCCAAAGGCTTTGTGGGTTATTTATTCTATGATCCAAAAGAGCAAAAGGTGTTTTGTAGTCGAAATGCCCACTTCTTAAAAGAGGATTACATCTTGGATAATCATCATCAGGAAGTTGTTCTTGATGAGGAGAGCCCAGGGGTAGTGGGAGATGTCCCACCAGCTCTAGAAAAAAACCAACCTATGAGATCTACCCAGGTTTCCAGGCCTCCAGTTTGTTTCGGCTATGACCAAGAAAGTTACTTGGTGGAAGCCACAACCAGTGAGGAGGATCCCGTAAATTTTACGGAAGCTATGTTGGACATAGATTTGTTGAAGTGGGTAGATGCCATGAGAGCTGAGATGGACTCAATGGAGACCAATGGAGACCAATAGAGTCTGGACTCTAGTAGATCTACCCCTTGGGGTAAAGGCAATTGGTTGCAAATGGATCTATAAGAAGAAGAAGGGCCCCGATGGTAAAGTTGAGACATACAAGGCTCATCTTGTGGCGAAATGGTACACTCAGAAAGAGGGAATTGATTATGGGGAAACCTTTTCGCCTGTGGCCACGCTTAAATCCATTGGGATCCTGCTAGTTGTAGCAGCTTACCATGACTATGAGATTTGGCAAATTGATGTAAAAACTGCATAACTGAATGGAGATCTTACTGAAGATATCTATATGCAGCAACCGCAAGGTTTTATAGCAGCAGGTCAGGAACACATGGTATGTAAACTCAACCGATCCATATATGGACTTAAGAAAGGTTCTAAGAGTTGGAACATCCGGTTTGACTCTACCGTCAAATAGTTTGACTTTGAGCAAAATCCGAATGAGCCATGTGTTTACAGGAAGACCAGTGGTGATAAAGTTACGTTCTTGGTTTTGTTTGTAGATGACATTCTACTTATTAGGAATGATATAGGAATGTTAACTACGGTGAAAGTGTGGCTTTCACAGCAATTCTCCATGAAAGATCTTGGAGAAGCCTCCTACATACTGGGTCTTCGACTCTATAAAGATAGATGGAAGAGGATAATAGGATTATCCCAGTCTGCTTACATTGACAAAATAGTCAAGAGATACAGCATGGAGAACTCCAAGAAAGGAAATGTTCCTTTCAGGCATGGAGTCACTCTCTCCAGGGGTATGTCTCCTAAGACTCCCGAAGAGATTGAGGGCATGAAAGAGGTTCCCTATGCCTCAGTCGTAGGGAGCATCATGTATGCCATGTTGTGCACTCGTCTTGACAGTGAGTGTGGTAAGCAGATACCAATCTAACCCAGGGCAGGGCTGAACCCATGTGGCTGATGTGTAGTGATGAGAATAAAAATTATCACTTTTTTATCCCTAAATATTCATTCTTTTACACTTAATTGGACTCATTACTCTTGTATTTCGATTCAGGGCAAGCAAGAAGGCGACAGGAGGAAAACAAGGCTAATCGGATGATTTTGCATAGTTTCGGCACTGTTTAATAATCTGGGAATAACTCTCAACTCCGGACTCCGATTGGGATGAATCAAGATGATCTGGAAAGATAAGGGAGAACTCCACAACTCTCATGTTTTGGGTTTTGACAGATTCGGTCTGCATCAAGGTCAAAATCGAGCTCGAAGTCGGAGCAAATTCATAGTAAAGCCCAGTTCACAACTGAAGCTCAATTCGCAGAAAAGCCTTGTAGCAACCCAAAGAAGCCCAACTCGAATTCAAGAATGAAGAGTCTTATCAGATTTAAATTTCAAATGTAATTCTAAAAGGATAAGAAGATTGAGATTACTAGATAAGAGATAAGATAGGATTAGATCAAAACTAATTAGGACTTTCTATTTTTGAGGATAATATCCTAAAGGGAGTTGTAAAACAGCCCCTCCTCCAAAAGCTATATAACAGGGGGGGACTAGCTTCAGGCATCAATCAATCAAGGAATCAATCAGTCCATCCATCTTGGAAGCAAAGTAAGAAGGAGTCGACAACCATGAGCGGCTGAGCTTTTCTTTTCTGATTCAAGGGGAATTGTTGATTCGATTATGTCATCGTGAGGTTATGTGTTTATATTAATTTCTTGCTTTTAATTCAAAGTATTCGTTGATTCTTGTGCATGATTCGATGGGTCTACTGTTATCCATGATTCGATGATCTGTAATTGTCACGAATAGTGGTACAAGTAGAAATTATGTTAATATCTTTATGGGTCAATTGTTCGTGACAGCCTTTGACCAATGTATTGGCATGTTTTAACCTAAAGGGAATCAACGGAACAAGATTTGATAATTGCAGCTATCTCAATTATTTTTATTTTGGTTTAACTATTTTCAGAGAGGTTATTGCTATCATTAATTGATATGGAACGCTATCGTGCCCAGACGGTTAATGATAAGTGTTGATTGAATGCTGGGTTTGGTCAACTAAATTAAGAAAACATGAGGTTTATTATGGCTTTCCTAATAAATCCAAAAGTTAAATGCTTAAATTGCAAGATTGCTATTTCTAACCTATGATCGATGACCAATTGACTCAATTCGAACCCTTGGATCAGAGCTTGGTAAGACTGAATTGTTCTGTGTTAATCGTTATTTGCTATTTTGCATTAATTGTTATTTAATTATTTGAAATTCCTACTCTTTAAATTGTGCATTCGATTGAGAAATTAATTACTGGCTCCCTGTGGGATTCGACCTGGTACCACTGTTACTACAATTTTATTGTAAGGTGGGACTAGAATTAAATTTGAGGGCTTCGACAACCCATCATGTAGATTAATGTTTGGGTCCCATGCCATACAAGGATAGCCAACTAGGTAGCAAGTTAAGAGGTTAAGTGAGCACATAAACTCAATGGGCCTAAAGCCCATTCAAACTGGCTTAATAAAATTAATTAAATAAGGGGCGATTCAAACAGATAGGATAAGGGATTATCCCTATCCACTCGAAGAGTGCAGATCCAAATAAAGATTTGGATCAGGAAACTCCTAATTTGATTGGGAAGGCTGATCTTTATCTGTAGATAAAATAAGGGATTATACTTATCTCTTAAAAAGAGTCCAGATCCAAATATAAGATTTGGATTAGGAAACTCCTAATAGGATTAGGAGAGCCTCTCTTTAAGGCTATAAATAGGAGAGCAGGGCAGACCTCCAAACACACTCACAGTCTGCTGAATTAAGATAGAAGATAATTTACAGTTTGACTGCTCCTGTCTTCTGCTCTTTTCTTCCTGTTCTTGCCGCCCCTGCCCAGTTCGATCTCCACCTGTGGGAGTGATCAAGAACCATTCTTGGTATTGCTTCTTGATAGAAGAGGCAATCTGAAGTTGTGCTCACCAACCCTTTACTACATTTCTGCTAAAGAATTCGGTTCTTGCTGAGTAGTCGTCCTGCTGATTTTGATTCACCTCACACTGTGTCATCTTTAGTGGCAGCAGATTTTGGTTTTCTCCTTGGGCGTGAACACCTTCGTTGGGAGTTAGTGTTACTCCGTATCAAGTATATCCCCCTCCTCCCTTTTGGTTTTAGATCTGGTCCGATTTGTTTCAAGATTGATCCTTAAAAATGCAATTTTCTAAAATAGGAAATGTGATTCCCATATGGGAGAGAGAGAAATTTTTGAAATTTTGCTCAACCTTCCTGCAGGGTTCGGCCATCCATATGATGGATCTCTCATCCCTTCAGTAGCTACATCCTCTATGGGTTCTCTATGGCCACATCTCAAAAACAAGATCTTAGTTTGGTTGACATGTTCAAACAACTCATTAATCATCGTCAAGATGCCTCGTCACAACTTGTTCTGACCGAAAGAAGCATAAGTCACCTGTAAACAAGTATCTCTAGCCTTAGGCTTTACCTATCGTTCATTACAGCATGAACTTATTTTCTATGCTCATTGTAGAGTGTTGGTAGTATAGTGAGTCCATCACAAAGTTATGATATCATTTTATATCCATCATTGGTCTTGGATAGCACTCTGCGCTCATCGCAAGTCCTAGAAGGCATTTCATTCTCATTGTAAGCTTTGGATGGCCTTTCCCGCTCATCGCAAGTGTAGGTGGCTTATATTACTTCGACAAAGAATCATCATGCTATTACAGAGGTGTCTTAGTGACTCTGGCACTTCAGACATCTCTCATTGCCTTGTTCAATCTAACTGCTCTGTCCTTTCCGACTGAATCTCTTTATGTAGTCTTCGTTAGGGCTATCAATGGGTCGGGTCTACCTGATAGAACCGAATCGACTAAACCAATTATTTCAGTTCTGGTTCAGAATTCTATCCCATTGGGTCAGTTCTAGTTCATTATTGTGTGTCTAGATTATTATCGATTTGAGACTAGTTTTGATTGTACCGAACTGACTCAGACCCAAACCGATTAAACATTCAATAATAACACAAGTACCTACTATTATCTTCATAGCTTTCATGGCATTCTTGAAATTTGTATTATAGTAATATCTATGATTGTAACAATTTTTAAATGTTCTTTATTTATAGGTCATTAAATAAAATGTTCTTTGTTTACAAAAAACTATTAATTTTAACAATTTTTAAATTTTATTGGTTCTTATCAGGCCAGACCTATTTGTGCCGATAACTGGTGGGATCGATACTACTTTTAATTTTATAGAACCATTAGGGTCTGCTTCGGTTCTAGGTCTATTGATTTATTAGTCGATTTGGAATGGTTCTACCTTGTCCCACACCGAACCCAAGCCATTGATAGCCCTAGTCTTCGTTTAAGGCTTCTTTTGTAATTCTGGTAATGACAAGCTACATGTACTTACACATACATCATGGACCTCTTTTAGTACTATGTTACCACCTTCAACACCTAAGTAGTGAGTGCATACACCATCGACCATCTTGTAGTACAAGAGACCCCACTTACAAATTAGTATCATAGAAGAAGTTTGCTTTTGTTATCTCGTAGTGAGGAGATAGGGTTTTTGAGCCTCTAAATTATAGGGTATCTCCAGTCCTCTTCCCTAATTTGGTCTTGTGTTTCTAGCTAGTGTGGTAGTTTGTTTATGGATGGTTCCCCATGCATCTGAATTATGGGGTATCTCTAGTCCTCCTCCCTAGGGTGGCCAAGGCATTATCTGTTAGACAGTGTATACCCTTAGCTCCAATCAGAATGATGTACATTATGACATTTAATGTAAATGAATAAAGTACATATTTGATTCATGTTATTATGGTGTGTTTCTATGTAATACCCCTAAACTGGATACATATGAGACTCGTGTTAGTTTAGAATCTTCACAGCCATTGGATAGATCTGGGGAGATTTATCCTGCCAAGGCTGACACTGATGTGCTGCCAAGATGGTTGAGGTGGCTTGTCTCCACTGCCAGGGTGAGAACTGAGGTACATGCAGTGTGGGATTTCATAAAACCCTGAAACTGGACCAGAATTCCAATATTGCCTTGGACCTTGGAGATTGATGGGCAAAACTGGAATATTACACCTGACCCCTAGACTCGATTATAATACGTGTCTGATTGAGCTGTCTTTGATATGCCAATCAGTGAGATCCTTAGAGGGGGTCAAAACCTGGGTATGTTGGGACARTCCGAGAATTCATCTGAGTGGGTGATCATAGTGACAGGATCAGCCCCTTTGTCRGACAAAGKKAATGATCGGGGATGCACTCTCTCTGATGGAAACCTAAACTACCGACAGTCGATTTCAACCGCTAAAATTTGTTTTGTAAAATATATTTATATCAAGATATACATATATATTATATATTATGGTTTCAAAATGTTGGCAAAAGGTTTTAATTCCCAAGATCCATGTGAGTAGAGAGTGTAGCATTGTACCTTGCAGCCGAGGGAGATGTCCTCTCTTGTTGGATAGTGTTTGATCATTATGGGCTGAGAGGTTATGTGTAAGACCATTGAGGGTAATACCTGATGGTCTAATCTTGCATCTGCCCACAATCCTTGGGTTTTTATAAGGTGGTGGCATGACCCAAGGACCATTCAGTGTAAATGTTGGGCCCATTAAGAGCCCATGGTGATGGACTCAGGGGTTCACTGTCTCCTACAACGAATTCGGCTAGGCCTTGTAACAGAGGCTGGATGAACCCATGTGGCTGATGTGTAGATCAATGTTTGGGTCCCACGCAATACAAGGATATCCAACTGGGCAAAAGTTTGGAGGGTAAGTGAGCAGATTGACTTAATGGGCCTAAAGCCCAATTCGAACTAGCTTAATGAGAATAATTAAAAGGGGTAGGTTCTGGGTTTTAGATCAGCAGATAGGATAAGGGGTGATCCCTATCCACTTAGAGAGTCTAGATCCAAATAAAGATTTGGATCAAGAAACTTCTAATTAGATTAGGAGGGTTGATCTTTATCTACAGATAAGATAAGTGATTATTCTTATCTCTTTAAAGAGAGTCCAGATCCAAATACAATATGTGGATTAGGAAACTCCGAATGGGATTAGGAGATGCTCTCTTTAAAGGCTATAAATAGAGGAGCAAGGAGAACCTCCAATACACAAATCTTAGTTCAGAGATAACAAAGAGAGAAAAACCTGCAATTCGATTGCTCCTGTCTTCTGCTCTTTCCTGCTTCTGCCGCCATACCAGTTCAATCTCCACCTGTGGGAGTGATCAAGAAGTGTTCTTGATACTACCATTTGGCAGAAAAAGTAATCAGAAGTCGTGCTCACTAACCCTCCATCAAATTCTTGCTGAAGAACCATCCTACTGATTCTGCTTCATCCTGCACCCTGTCATCTTCGGTGGAAGCAATCTTTGGATCTTTCCTTGGGCATGAACACCTTCATTGGAGGTTATTGTTACTTAAGTATATTTTTCATAGCGATCCTGTGCTCCTTCCTTGTGTTGGCCTGAAATCTACTTACCACACTCACTACCTGAGCAATGTTAGGACGAGTGCACAGCATGGCATACATGATGCTTCCTAGGACTGAGGCATAGGGAACATCCTTCATACCCTCAATCTCCTCAGAGATCTTGGGAGACATCTTCTTGAAGAGAGTGACTCCGTGCTTGAAAGGAACATTTCATTTCTTGGAATTCTCCATGCAGTATATCTTGACTATTTTGTCAATGTAAGCAGATTGGGATAATCCTATTATCCGCTTCAATCTATCTCTATTGAGTCGAAAACCCTGTATATAGGAGGCTTCTCCAAGATCTTTCATGGATAATTGCTGTGAAAGTCATACTTTAACCGTAGTCAACATTCCTACATCATTCCCAATGAGTAGAATGTCGTCTACATACAGAACCAAAAACATAACCTTATCACCACTGGTTTTCCTGTAAACACAGGGTTCATCCGGATTCTGCTCAAAGTCAAACTTTTTGACAGTAGAGTCAAACCGGATGTTCCAACTCCTAGAAACTTGCTTAAGTCCATATTTGTATCTATTTATTTTACATACCATGTGTTCCTAACCCGCAGCTATGAAACCTTGCGGTTGTTGCATATAGATATCTTTAGTAAGATCTCCATTCAGGAACACAGTTTTGACATCCATTTGCCAAATCTCGTAGTCATGGTATGCTGCTACAGCTACCAGGATCCTAATGGATTTAAGCATGGCCAAAGGTGAAAATGTTTCCTCATAATTGATGCCCTCTTTCTAAGTATACCCTTTCGCCACCAGAAAAGCTTTGTAGGTCTCAACCATGCCATCGGGGCCCTTCTTCCTCTTATAGATCCATTTGCATCCAATTGCTTTTACCCCGGGGGGCGGATCTACTAGAGTCCAGACTCCATTGGCCACCATTGAGTCCATCTCAGCTCTCATGGCATCTACCCACTTCAAGGAATCTATGTCCAACATAGCTTCCGTATAAGTCACGGGATCCTCCTCACTTGTCGTAATTTCGACCATGTAATTTTCCTGGTCATAGCCAAAATGAACTAGAGGCCTGGAAACCCGGGTAGATCTTCTAGGTTGGTCACTACTTGGAACTTGTGGGACACCTCCCACTAAATCTGAGCTCTCCTCATCAAGAACAATTTCCTGATGATGATTGTTCAAAATGTAATCATCCTCCAAGAAATGCATTACGATTACAAAACACCTTCTGCTCACTTGGGTCATAGAATAGGTAACTCACTGAGGCTTTTGGGTAGGTAACCCCTGAACCAACCTTCTGCTCACTTGGTCTTGGATTCCAACTTGTCCGCACTCATTATTTTAACGTGCGCTGCACAACCCCAAATCTTCTAGTGTTGTACACGGTTTCTTTCCGGCCAAAGCTCATAGGGAGTCTTCGGAACTGATTTGGTTGGAACCCAGTTCAGCACGTATATCACAATCTCCAATGCGAAGCCCCAAAAGGATGTGGGCAACTCTAAGTGTACGAGAAGTGACCGGACCATATCCAATAAGGTCCTATTCCTCCTCTCTGAAACACCATTAAGCTGTGGTGTAGCAGGAGGAGCCAATTGTGATACTATCCCGTTGACCTTCAAGTAGTCCCTGAATTCGTCAGAGAGATACTCGCCACCTCGATCCGACCGAAGGGCCTTAATTTCTCTCCCTATCTGTTTCTCGACCTCTTGTCTGAATTCTTCGAACTTTTCAAAGGATTTGGACTTGTGTCTCATTAGGTACATGTAACCGTACCGAGAATAATAATCGGTGAATGTAATGAAGTACACGTGCTGGTTACGAGTCCTAACACTTAGGGGACCACATACATCAGCATGTATAAGGTCAAGCATGCCTGTACATCTTTCAGGCTTACCGTTAAATGGCCGTCTCGTCATCTTACCCTAAAGGCAAGGCTCACAAGTGGGAAGATCTTCTACAGTTAGAAAATCCAAACGACCATCCTTTACCAAGTCGGTAATGCCACAGGCATGTGGGATTAACTGTATCACAGATTCTTTTCTTGGGGATATCGTCTGACGTAGTTTCGGCTATGTTAGTTTCTTTAGAAGGATACAGAACATAAAGACCGTTCTCCAGTTCTCTATATGCGATGAAGATGAAGGCAAAGAAAAAGCCTCAGAAGAAAGCTACCAAGTCCAAAAGTTAGAGGAAGGACAAAGCATCAGATGCTTGTCACTTCTGCAACTAGGTCGGCCACTGGAAGAGGAACTGTCCTCAGTACCTGGAGACCAAGAAACAAGGTAATTTCGAATCCTTTGTCATAGAAACCAATTTGTTGGTAACTTCTGCTTCCTGGTGTATTGACTCTAGGGCTTCCACTCGTGCATGTAATACATTACAGGGGTTCAGGACAAGCAAAAGACTGAGTGATGGAGAGGTGACTCTTTACTTGGGGATTTCTACAAGTGTTGCAGCTACAGCTATAGGAACTGTAGAGTTAGTTTTTAGAGAAGGAATTATTGTACTGAAAATTGTCTTTTACCCACTTTGAGAAGAAATTTGATTTCTGTTTTAAAACTGTGTGCGGATGAAGTTCACTTTAGTAATATGATTACTATTAAAAGAAATAACAAATTCCTTGCATACGGAGAACTTGAGAATGGTCTCTATGTTCTCCATCCTTCTCTGGAAACTAACATAACCAAAACTACGTCGGATGATATCCCCAAGAAAAGAACTCGTGATACAATTAATCTCACATGTCTGTGGCCTAACCGACTTGGCCACATCAACATAGATCGTATCACAAGGTTGGTAAAGGATGGTCCTTTGGATTTTCTAACTATAGAAGATCTTCCAACCTATGAACCTTGCCTTCAGGGTAAGATGACGAAACGACCATTTAACGGTAAGCCTGAAAGATGTACAAGCACGCTTAAACTTATACATGAAGGAATGAGAGATCCATCATATGGATGGCCGAACCCTGCAGGAAGATTGGAAGAAATTTCAAAAATTTCCTCTCCCTTCATCTGGGAATCACATTCCCTGTTTTAGAAAATCTGCATTTTCAAGGATCAATCTTGAACCCTAAACCGAACCAGATCTGAAACCAACAGTAGGAGAGAGGTATACACCTGATACGAACAAACAGTATCTCCCAACGAAGGTGCTCATGCCCAAAGAAAGACTCCAAAGACAGCTCCCACTAAAGATGACATAGTGAATGGTGGAGCAGAATCAGAAGTGTTCGTCTAACGAACCAAAATCTTCACCAAGAATTTGCTGGAAGCAATGAGAACGACTTCAGATCAGCCTTTCTTCAAAGGTTGATTTCAAGAACTCTTCTTGATCACTCCTACAAAACTGGAGATCGAACTGGAAGAATGGCGGCAATAGGAGGAGGATGCAAGGAGAAGACGCAGTCAGACTATGGTCGTCTTCTCTCTAGGAGATCTGAGATCTGAGATCTGATCTCTGGATTCTTCGATGCTTGGGATTAACTAAATGGTTCGCCCCTTCCACCTTTTATAGACTTAAAGAGATCAGCTCCTAATCCCATTAGGAGTTTCCTGATTCAAATCCCTATTTGAATCTGGACTCTCTTTAAGTGATAAGGATAAACCCTTATCTTATCTGCAGATTAGATCAGCTCTCTCCTAATCTCATTAGGAGGCTTCTAAATCTAAATCTTATTAAGATCTAGACTCTCTGAGTAGATAGGGAGAAGACCCTATCCTATCTGTTGATCAAATCCCAAATCCGCCCTTATTTAACTAATCAAATTAGGCCAATTCGAAATGGGCTTTAGGCCCAACAAGTCTAAGTGCTCAGTATGCCTCCAAACTGCTGCCCAGTTGGGCTTCTTTGTATGGCGTGGGACCCAAACATTGATCTACACATCAGCCACATGGGTTCAGCCTAGCCTTTGTTACAAGGCCTAGCCGAATATGGGCAGTGCACCCCCTGAGCCCATCACATGGGCTCCTAATGGGCCCAACACTTACACTAAGTGGTCCTTGGGCCAAGTCACCTTATAAAAACACAGGGACTGTGTGCAGATGCAAGATTAGCCCATCAGGTATTACCCTCAATGGTCTTACACTTGACCTCTCAGCCCATAATGATCAAACACTGCCGGACAAGAGACGACCTCTCCCTCGGCTGCAGGGAACAGTGTCGCACTCTCTACTCACATAGATCCCAGGAATTAAAACCTTTTGCAAACAATTTGAAACCATATGTATATGTATATTCGTATATAAATATATTTTGCAAAACAAATTTCAATGAGAAATCGACTGTCGGCAGTCTTGGTTTCCATCAGAGAGAGCGCATCCCTGATAATTACCTTTGTCCGACAAAGGGGCTGATCTTATCACTATGATCACCCACTCAGATGAATTCTCAAACTGTCCCAACATACCTAGGTTTTGACCCCCTATCCGACACCTAGTGTAGTATCATAATCGAGTCTAGGGGTCAGGTGTAACTTTTCAGTTTTGCCCATCAATCTCCAAGGTCCAGGGCAATACTGGAAATCTGGTCTGGTTCAGGGTTTCAAGTAAACCTACACTACATGTACCTCGGGTCACACCTTGGCGGCTGAGACAGGCCACCCCAACATTTGGCGGCAGATCAGTATCAGCCTTGGCAGGATAAATCTCCCCAGACTTATCCAACGACTATGAACATTCTAAACTAACACGAGTCTCATAAGTGTCCAGTTTAAGGTAATACACAGAAACACACCACAAGAATATGAATCAAATATGTACTTTATTCATTTACAATAAATGTCATAATGTACCTCATTCTAATTGGAGCTAAGGGCATACAATGTCTAACAGCTCCCACTTGCACTTGGGTCCAATTTGTTATAAGTCGGAGTCCTAGACTTTCCACGTGTTTCTCAAACACTTTTTGTGTCAATGGGTTTGCTACATTCTCCACTGACGCTACCTTCGGAATCAGGACATCTCCTCTACCAACAATCTCCCGCAGTACATGTTACTTCCTCTCGATGTGCTTCGACTTCAAGTGGGCTTGTGGCACCTTAGCCTGAGCAATCGCTCCATTGTTGTCAGAAAACAACGGGATGGGTGATGTGCTGGATGGAACTACTCCCAATTCATGAACGAACTTTTTCATCCATACGGCTTCTTTGGCAGCTTCACTTGCGGCAATGTATTTGGCTTCGGTTGTGGAGTCTGTGTGGACCCCTATTTGCTGCTTTTCGACAAACAACACACGATCCTATCGTGAAAACATACCTAGATGTAGACTTTCTATCATATGGATCAGACTGGAAGTCGGCATCAGTATACTCCAGGATCTGTAGTGAGCTACCATCGAATACCAGACAAAACTCTTTTGTCCGTCGAAGGTACTTAAGTATATTTTTCACCGCGGTCCAGTGCTCCTGCCCTGGGTTGGCCTGAAATCTACTTACCACACTCACTACCTAAGCATTGTCAGGACGAGTGCATAGCATGGCATACAAGATGCTCCCTAGGGCTGAGGCATAGGGAACGTCCTTCATGCCCTCAATCTCCTCAAAGATCTTGGGAGACATCCTCTTTGAGAAAGTGACTCCGTGCCTAAAAGGAACATTTCCTTTCTTGGAGTTCTCCATGTGGTATCTCTTGACTATTTTGTCAATGTAAGCAGATTGTGATAATTCTATTATCCGCTTCGATCTATCTCTATAGAGTCGAAAACCCTGTATATAGGAGGCTTCTCCAAGATCTTCCATGGAGAATTGCTGTGAAAGCCATACTTTCACCGTAGTCAACATTCCTACATCATTCCCAATGAGTAGAATGTCNTACATCATTCCCAATGAGTAGAATGTCGTCTACATACAGAACCAGAAATGTAACCTTATCACCACTGGTTTTCCTGTAATCACAGGGTTCATCCAGATTCTACTCAAAGTCAAACTTTTTTATAATAGAGTCAAACCGGATGTTCCAACTCCTAGAAACTTGCTTAAGTCTATATTTGGATCTATTTAATTTACATACCATGTGTTCCTAACCCACAGCTATGAAACCTTGCAGTTGTTGCATATAGATATCTTCAGTAAGATCTCCACTCAGGAACGCAATTTTGACATCCATTTGCCAAATCTCGTAGTCATGGTATGTTGCTACAGCTAGCAGGATCCTAATGGATTTAAGCATGGCC
This sequence comes from Nelumbo nucifera, assembly GCF_000365185.1. The sequence continues at coordinate 136,453 of NW_010729367.1, read as the reverse complement.
ACAGGTGAAAAGGTTTCCTCCTAATCGATGACCTCTTTCTGAGTATACCCTTTCGCCACCATACGAGCTTTGTAGGTCTCAACCATGCCATCGGGGCCCTTCTTCCTCTTATAGATCCATTTGCAACCAATTGCTTTTACCCCGGGGGGTGGATCTACTAGAGGCCAGACTCCATTGGCCTCCATTGAGTCCATCTCAGTTCTCATGGCATCTACCCACATCAAGGAATCTATGTCCAACATAGCTTCCCTATAAGTTACGGGATCCTCCTCACTTATCATAATTTCCACCAGGTAACTTTCCTCCAGAACACCTTCTGCTCAATTGGGTCATAGAATAGGTACCCACTGAGTCTTTTGGGTAGCCTACGAATAGGCAACGACTGGTCTTGAATTCGAATTTGTCCACACTCGTTCTTTTAACGTGCACTGGACAACTCCAAATCTTCAAGTGTCACACACTTGGTTTCTTTTTGGTCCAAAGCTCATAGGGAGTCTTCAGAACTGATTTGGTTGGAACCCGGTTCAGCACCTATATCACAATCTCCAATGCGAAGCCCCAAAAGGATGTGTGCAACTCTGAGTGTACGAGATGTGACCGAACCATATCCAATAAGGTCCTATTCCTCCTCTCTGAAACACCGTTAAGCTGTGGTGTAGCAAGACGAGTCAACTGTGATACTATCCCATTGACCTTCAAGTAGTCCCTGAATTCGTCAGAGAGATACTCCCCACCTCGATTCGATTGAAGGGCCTTAATTTCTTTACCTAACTGTTTCTCGATCTCTTGTCTGAACTCTTTGAACTTTTCAAAGGATTCGGACTTGTGTCTCATTAGGTACACGTAACCGTACCGAGAATAATCATCGGTGAATGTAATGAAGTACACGTGCTGGTTACGAGTCCTAACACTCAGGGGACCACATACATCAGTATCTATAAGGTTAAGCGTGCCTGTACATCTTTCAGGCTTACCGTTAGATGGTCGTCTCGTCATCTTACCCTGAAGGCAAGGCTCACAAGTGGGAAGATCTTCTACAGTTAGAAAATCCAAAGGACCATCATTTACCAATATTGTGATACGATCAATACTGATATGGCCAAGTCGGTAATGCCACAGGCACGTGGGATTAACTATATCATGGATTCTTTTCTTGGGGATATCATCCGACGTTGTTTTGGCTATGTTAGTTTCTAGAGAAGGATACAGAACATAGAGACCGTTCTCCAGTTCTCTGTATGCGATGAATTTGTTGTTTCTCTTAATAGTAATCGTATTACTAAAGAAGACAAAATATCCATCCGCACACAGTTTTGAAACAAAAATCAAATTTCTTCTCAAATTTTGTACATAAAGACAAATTTTCAGTACAATTGATCATTCTCTAAAAATTAACTCTACGGTTCCTATGGCCGCAGCTGCAACACTTGCAGAAGTCCCCAAGTAAAGATCCACTTCTTTGTTACTCAGCCTTCTGCTTACCTTGAACCCCTGCAGTGAGTTACACGCATGAGTTGAAACCCTGGAGTCAATACACTAGGACGCAGAAGTAACTAACAGACTGCTTTCTATGACACAGGATTCGAAATTACCTTTCCTAGATTCCAGGTACTGAGGACAGTTCCTCTTCCAGTGGCCGGTTTGCTTGCAAAAGTGACATGCATCCGATGTCCTGTCCTTCTTCTACTTCTTGGGCTTAGTGGCTTTCTTCCGAGGCTTCTTTGCCTTCCTCTTTTTCTTGCCCGACTTGCTAGCTTCAATAAGCATAGCAATAGGCTCATCCTTCTTAATCAGTTCTTCGGCCCTCTGCAACATATTGTTGAGTTCCTGAATGCTGACATTCAGCTTATTCATGTTATAGTTCATGATGAACGGATTGAAGGAAGGAGGCAAATAATTAAGGATGGAATCTATCTAGGTTGCAAGATCCAGCCCGGATCCAAGAGCCTCATGCTCATTGATGTAACCCATCATCCGAAGACAATGGTCATGAACTTGCTGCCCCTTGGACATTTGTGCGGTCATGAACTGCTTCAAGACCTTCTGCTGAGTAGAACGATTCTGCTCTTCATACATTGTCTTTAGACTGTCCAATATGTCATCAGCAAGTTCGATCTGATCGAACTACCTCTATATCGGATTGTCCAGGGAGGCAATGATATAGCATCGGGCAAGGGAGTTTTTCTCCTCCCAATCTTGATATTCCCTCCTTCGGGCCCAGAAGTCCTATCACCCGAACGCTCCGGGTTAGGATTTTTAGCCACCTTTTCTAACTTTTTGGAAGTTAGGACCAGCATAAGGTTACAGTACCAGTCAGCATAGTTTGGTCCTTTAAGCTTATTGTCGTCCAAAAGCTTTGCAAAGTGTTTGTTTGCCATTTTCTGATAAAAAAGCAAGCATTAGTCCACAACCTAATTTGATTCATGTTCATTACATAAATACGGCTTTTAATCTATGTTCCATTCCCATTTGTTCATCTCTGAGATTTCCCTCCTATCTCAGTGACGGAGACAATGACTTATGTCTCTGGAAATGTGGAAAATCACATAGGGTGCATGGAGCCAACTATTTCAGCTGCATAACCCCACCACCTTTCTGTGAAGGATCATATCCACTCACCATATGAGCTTTCCCTTTGGCCTCT
>NW_010729367.1:91013-129029 GCF_000365185.1 Nelumbo nucifera | reverse complement strand
GGCTTTTTTGACAAATCCCGAGCCCGGCCCGAAACACAGTCGGATTTACTATGTTAAGCCTGAGGTCAGGCCCGCGGGCCTAATTATATGACCAAGCCTGGCCGGGGTGCGGGCTGGGCCGTCGGGCTACCCGGCCGATGAACAGGTCTAGCTATGACCAAGAAAGTTACTTGGTGGAAGCCACGACCAGTGAGGAGGATCTCGTGACTTATACGGAAGCTATGTTGGACATAGATTCCTTGAAGTTGGTAGATGTCATGAGAGCTGAGATGGACTCAATGGAGACCAATGGAGTCCGGACTCTAGTAGATCCGCCCTCCGGGGTAAAAGCAATTGGTTGCAAATGGATTTATAAGAGGAAGAAGGGCTCCGATGGTAAGGTTGAGACCTACAAGGCTCATCTTGTGGCGAAAGGGTACACTCAGAAAGAAGGAATCGATTATGATGAAACCTTTTTGTCGGTGGCCATGCTTAAATCCATTATGATCCTGCTAGCTGTAGCAGCGTACCATGATTATGAGATTTGGCAAATGGATGTCAAAACTATATTCATAAATGGAGATCTTAGTGAAGATATCTATATGCAACAACCACAAGGTTGCATGGTTGTGGGTCAGGAACACATGGTTTGTAAACCAAACCGATCCATATATGGACTTAAGCAAGCTTCTAGGAGTTGGAGCATCCGGTTTGACTCTACCATCAAATAGTTTGACTTTTAGCAAAATTCTGATGAGCCCTGTGTTTACAGGAAATCCAGTGGGGATAAGGTTACGTTCCTGGTTCTGTATGTAGATGACATTCTATTCATTGGGAATGATGTAAAAATGTTGACTACAGTGAAAGTATGGCTTTCACAACAATTCTCCATGAAAGATCTTGGAGAAGCCTCCTACATACTAAATCTTTGGCTCTATAGAGATAGATCGAAGAGGATAATAGGATTATCCCAATCTACTTACATTGACAAAATAGTCAAGAGATACATAATGGAGAACTCCAAGAAAAAAAATGTTCCTTTCAGGCATGGAGTCACTCTCTCCAAGGGTATGTCTCCCAAGACTCCCGAAGAGGTTGAGGGCATGAAGGACGTTCCCTATGCCTCAGCCAGAAGGAGCATCATGTAAGCCATGCTATGCATTCATCCTAACATCTCTCAGGCTGTGAGTGTAGTAAGCAGATTCCAGTCAAACCCAAGGCAGGAGCATTGGACTGCTGTGAAAAACATACTAAAATACCTTCGAAGGACAAAAGAGTTTTGTCTGGTATTCAATGGTAGTTCACTACAGATCCAGGGGTATACTGATGCCGACTTCCAGTCAGATCCAGATGATAGAAAGTCTACATCTAGTTATATTTTCACGATAGGATCGTGTGTTGTTTGCTAGAAAAGCAGCAAACAGGGGTCCATGGCGGATTCCACAACCGAAGCTGAATACATTGCCGCAAGTGAAGCTGCCAAAGAAGTCGTATGGATGAAAAAGTTCATTCACGAATTGGGAATAGTTCCATTCCATTATTGTGTGACAAGACTGGAGCCATTGCTCAGGCTAAGGATCCACGAGCCAACTCGAAGTCGAAGCACATCGAGAGGAAGTACCATGTACTGCGGGAGATAGTTGGAAGAGGGGACGACCTAATTTAGAAGGTAGCATCAGCGGAAAATGTAGCAGACCCATTGACTAAGCCACTAACACAAAAAGTGTTTGAGAAACACGTGGAAAGCATGGGACTCTGGCTTATACCAGATTGGACCTAAGTGCAAGCGGGAGCTATTAGACAGTGTATGCCCTTAGCTCTAATCAGAATGATGTACATTATGACTTTCAATGTAAATAAATATAGTACATATTTGATTCATGTTATTATGGTGTGTTTCTGTGTAATACCCTTAAACTGGACACATATGAGACTCGTGTTAGTTTAGAATCTTCACAGTCGTTGGATAAATCTAAGGAGATTTATCCTGCCACGGTTGACACTGATGTGTCGTCAGGTTGGTTGGGGTGGCTTGTCTCAGCTTCCAGGGTAACCTGAGGTACATGCAATGTGGGTTTTCTTGAAACCCTGAACCGGACCAGAATTCCAGTATTGCCCTGGACCTTGGAGATAGATGGGCAAAACTAGAATGTTACACCTGACCCCTAGACTCGATTATGATAATACACTAGGTGTCGGATTGGGCTGTCTTTGATATGCCAATCAGTGAGATTCTTAGAGGGGGTCAAAAACCTGGGAATGTTGGGACAATCCAAGAATTCATCTGAGTGGGTGATCATAGTGATAGGATCAGCCCCTTTGTCGGACAAAGTGAATGATCAGGGATGCACTCTCTCTCATGGAAACCTAAACTGTCGGCAGTCGATTTCATTCGTTGAAAATTGTTTTGCAAAATATACTTATATATATATATATATATACATATTATGATTTCAAAATGTTTGCAAAAGGTTTTAATTCCTATGATCCATGTGAGTAGAGAGTGCAGCACTGTACCTTGCAGCCGAGGGAGAGGTCATCTCTTGTCGAATAGTGTTTGGTCATTATGGGCTGAGAGGTTAAGTGTAAGACCATTGAGGGTAATACTTGATGGGCTAATTTTGCATCTGCCTCAGTCATTGGGTTTTTATAAGGTGGCTTGACCCAAGGACCATTTAGTGTAAATGTTGGTCCATTAAGAGCCCATGGTGATGGACTCAGGGGTTCACTGTCTCCTACAGTGAATTCGACTAAGCCTTGAAATAGAGGTTGGGCTAAACCCATGTGGCTGATGTGTAGATCAATGTTTGGGTCCCACACAATACAAGGATATCTAACTGGGCAGAAGTTTGTAGGGTAAGTGAGAAGATGGACTTAATGGGCCTAAAGCCCAATTCGAACTGGCTTAATGAGATTAATTAAAAGGGGGCAGTTCTGGGATTTAGATCAGCATATAGGATAAGGGATTATCCCTATCCACTCAGAGAGTCTAGATCCAAATAAAAATTTGGATCAGGAAACTTCTAATTAGATTAGGAGGGTTGATCTTTATCTACAGATAAGATAAGGGATTATCCTTATCTCTTTAAAGAGAGTCCAGATCCAAATACAATATTTGGATTAGGAAACTCCCAATGGGATTAGGAGATGATCTCCTTAAAGGCTATAAATAGAGGAGTAGGGAGACCCTCCAATACACAATTCTCAGTTCAGAGATAACAAAGAGAGAAGAACCTACAGTTCGACTACTCCTGTCTTCTGCTCTTTCCTGTTCCTGCCACCATACCAGTTCGTTCTCCACCTATGGAAGCGATCAAGAAGTGTTCTTGATATTACTTTTTGGTAGAAAAGGTAATCAGAAGTCGTGCTCACTAGCCCTCCATCATATTCTTGCTGAAGAGCCATCATACTGATTCCGCTTCATCTTGCATCGTGTCATCTTTGGTGGAAGCAGTCTTTGGATCTTTCCTTGGGCGTGAACACCTTCATTGGAGGTTTTTGTTACTTCGTATCAGGTATAACCCTCCACTCCCTTTTGGTTTTAGATCTGGTCTGGTAAGTTCAAGATTGATCATTGAAAATGCAGTTTTCTAAAATAGGGAATGTGATTCACCTGTGAAAAAGAAATTTTTGAATTTTCGCCCAACCTTCCTACATGGTTCGGCCATCCATATGATGAATCTCTCATCCCTTCATTATCATAGTGATTCTTGGTGCAATTTGGTTGTTGATAGATGATGGTTAAGTGTTGGTTTAACTTTTGGATAAAGGTTCTATAAAGTAAAAGGGAAATTTCTTTTACTGTGAATGTCCAATTCATCTGCCCAATGACTAAGTATGAATTGCCTGCCACCATAATTTTCTCTACACCCAATTCTCTCGCTATGGTCAATCCTAGAACAAGGGATTCATATTCTATAACATTATGTAAGCAAGGGAATTGATGTTTAAAGGACTAGGCTATGGTTTTCCCAATTTGTGAGGTTAGGGTTACTCCAGCTCCTATGCTAGAATTAGCGTAGCTTCCATTATCCATCTTCAACAACTGTGATTAGGGTAGGTCCTGGTATCTCCTCTGAATCTTCTAAAGGACTTCAGTGTGATCATTTTTTTTTGTTTTTACCACGATGTCTTCCACATAACATTCAATCTTCTTGTGAATCATATCGTGGAAAACACAAGTCCATCACCCTTTAGTAAGTTACCTTATTCATCAACCTAAACGACATTGCCTAGTAATAGAAGTTCCCCATAGATGTTTTGAAGGCTATAGGAGGAGCATGTAAGGAGCCCATGAATCCTGATTTTGACCACTGTAATCATCTAGGAAGAAGAATAATTCGTTGCCTTTTATTGCATCTGAGTATCTCTATATTAGGTAGTGGAAACACGTCCTTAAGGCAGACCTTATTGAGGTTCTGGACTTGACGCAACACCTATAAGGGATTGGTGATATCTAAGGTTAGTTTCAATACAATGTAAATCGGGGAGATGTTTTCTAGTGTTTGTAAACTATCTTGAGTTACTTCTTCATAGGGACTATGTTACCTAACCACTTAAGCCAAGAATCCGTACCTTGGGATTTTTGCATGGACACATGGTGAAACCTACTTGTGCTTGTTTATTTTAGATATAACAAAATAACAAACTTTCTTGTTTGAAAAAAGTTTCCTTCCTTTCTACACGACTAGCGTCTATAAATAGAGGCCTGAAGCCCTCCTTACCTGAAACTTTTAGAACCATTTTGTAAGCTCTATCGGACTGAAACCCTAGCCTACCTAAGCTTCCTTGCAACGTCTCTCCTTCCTCTCATAGAACCATCTACCATCCTTCAAGTAGACCCTTTTGTTGCCTTACCCACCCTACTCACCCCTTTTGTTTCCATACCTAAGCTTCCAAATGTTTTGCAAGGAATCATCCATTGAAGATAATGAATCATTTATTTGTTCTGAATTGCTCGGCTTGAAGAGTTTTGGAAACATTTTAGTATGATTATGAGGATGGACTATAATGGGAATGAATCTATTCATGCCTTGCTACTGAGATGGTTTCACTTTGGCAAAGCTTTCTCAACATATATGTTACAAGGTGGGTATGAAAACTTGTTTTGTGACATGGGAGTTATGACAACCCTGTGCATTTGGGGCTCCTGCCAATGTGAGGTATAGGAAGGAACGGATGTACACGGCCTTACCCCTACAGATAAAGAGAGAGGTTATTCCCAAACTCCAATATTTTGAATAGAACCCGACCGTTGCGCCAGAAAAGAAATAGGAATTAATTTGAAGAGGACATTTATCACAATAATTAACTTCAATGGGAGTAACCCAACCGTTGCGCCAAAGAAGAAATAGGAACCGTTGCTAGGTTAAATTACCTCAATAATTAACCTAGCAACTGATTATCACAGCTTTACTACAGAAATTTTCTAAAGCGTGTAGAGGATTTTGCTAGTCTTGCTCTTCCTGATAGTTTGGTTCGACTTAAAAGGAAAATTATCATTTACAGAAAAAAAAAAAAAATTACAAGGGAACAGATGGTCAACCAAGAAGGCACCCAATGTATCTCATGTAGAATATCTTCCAGTACCGTCAAATTGTCGCCTTATGATTTCAAGGACAAGTTCGTTCCATGTATCAACTGGACCCGGCATGCACCAGTGCAAACAATCCTGTGGCGGGGGCTTGCCATCTGGGCCACGTTTTGTGATCTTGTTTGGATCAGGGTTGCGATATGGTCCAGGGTGCCCATCATGACGGTATCCAAATGCTTTCGTGATATCCATCAACTTCAATTTCGAACGGTTTGATAACTTCTTGAGTGCACGATTGAAACCTACCACCTGTTTCTCATGCATCACATCAGTAAAACCATTTTGTACCAGTTCACCTTCCAAGGCAGGCTTTGTCTTTCCCGTGCATGACCCTCCTGTGTTCCAGGCTCCACCCTCATAATGATCAGGTGAATAGGAACGGACTATGGTCAGGCCTGTATAATTAGGGTGGGTTGCAATAGCGGTGAGAATTGTCTCAACAGAGATCCCAAAAGCTTCAACGTTATCAATTTTCTTTGGGCGGGACTTGTCTGGCCACCATAACTGTCCTCCAACGATCTCATTGTTGAATATGTAAACCGATTGTTTGGCAAACCAATGGCCAGAGGAGAGGACAACCACATCAAAGCTTGGGAGAAAATCCAAAAAATCTTCATCCGGTGCATCAAGGTGAAGCTTTACCACCCCCTCAGGAGCAAAGTCAAAAGGTTCTGAAGTTTTGTGGACTAGCCAGGATGACCATATCCGGACAATGGTAGTAGAGGTTGACTTGAAATACCAGCGCTGCATTCTCTTGTTGCCACGGTTTCTTGGAGCTTCAACCTGAATATGTACCAATGGAAGAGCAAAAATAATTATTTAGTTGTCTGAAAATGCAGAAACTTTCATTGATGCATATATAATAGTAAATCGGCTGTATAGGAAGGGTGTTTGAGTGATTACCTGCCAGAGGATGCATAGCATAGATTCCATCTGGTTCCGAGCAACTGAGTCTCCAATGAATGCTAGAGTCTTCCCTCTCATCAACTCCAGGAATTTGCTGGTATTGAACCGAGGGAGATCACACCCTGATGGTTTCCATCGCCAGTTCTCATAATCCTTGTCAGGCCTCCCATTTCCCTGGCAGTTCTGCATCTGTGTTAGGACAGGACAAGAGTTGTTCGTATATAAGGGCCCGGATGAATCATAGAACCATTTTCCATTGTACAGGTCGCATATCCCTAAATAATAAAATAAAGTTCAAATTTCAGAAACATTAATGTAAGAGACGAAATAGAAATACACCAAATATTTTGGCAAGAAAACGACAGACTTGAGGAATAATGACAGGTTCTGCTCAAAGTAAGTTTTTCTTCTATAAATAAACAATTATAATGCAATTGAAGCAGTGACTACACAGAAAACACGCACACACACAAAAAAAAAAAATACTAAATAAACACTTCAAATTATGCAATACCCAACCTGGATTTGAAGTGTGACATTGTAACGTAATGGCTAATGGCCAGAAGGGGTGATGGGGAGGGAAGATGCTATGTTCATTAATAATCCTATTGATTTGTATCGTCTTAACAGCTATGCATGATATAGTTGCATTAATTTTGCACCTTCTATTTAAAAATTTAAAATGACAAGAAAAAACACTAAGCAATGATTGTTAAGGTGCAACTCTATGTGACAGTGGATCACCTAGTCAACTAGGTAAATTGGGTCCTTTAAGCAATAATTGTTCAGGTGCAACTCTATGTAAGTTTCATTTGGAAACATGGAAACTTGTATAGCCTTATTTCTCTCTCTCAAAACCCTTGGGTCCTTTATGTTTCAGCAGCAACACCCTACTCTAGTGATACAAAAAGTATGATAAGATGATACCAATATGATGCATCCATGCTAATAATATTATAATAACATGTCAGTCCTGCAATTCTTTTAACCTAGACCACACCTTGAAAACCATGAATAAAGCATTATAAGCTATTCAGCTAGGAAAAAATATCCAAAACAATCATAATATGTAATTTCAATGGTTCCTGCGAAACTTTCATAGCTTCAAGGAAATAAATGAGAAAAAAATGGAAATGTTGGAATTGAATCACTGCAATTAATGAACAAATATATTATTTCTTTTTTTATCTCACATCTGTGGCACCCACAGTCGCTGCATCAACCGACAACCTCCAATACCAAAAGGGCCACATCACTCTTTTATCAGGTTTCAAATATTAATGAAGTTTGGGGCCTAAACGGTGCGGATCTAAAGAAAAATGAAATTTTGTTTTAATTTTATTTGGGTTACACAATCTTGAGAGAGACAGAGGGAGCAAATGCCATCTTCACTCGCTCAGTCTTCATTTTCCGGTAATTTGTTGGTGACAAATGGAGAGAGAGAGAGAGAGAGAGAGATCATCTTCACTTGCCGGATAATAATGAGAGAGATGGCATCTTCACTGACAATCATAAACATCATCTCACTTACAAAACACATTTTCTGGATGACTAACATCTATAATCTCTCCTGTTTTCTTATGTGAACAAAACAGTTTTTCCTTTCTATTAGAGCCTCCCTGTTCTGGATTACAGCAATTAAATCAGTCCTTACACTTATTATCTTAAACTGTCGTTTCACTCATTCTCTTCTCCCCACTCCCTCCCCTGAGCCTCCTCTCTATCTCTCTTTTCCCGTTTTAATCAATGTCGATAACAAGATCACCCATGAAAGGCCATCGGATGGGCAGCAAGATAATCCTATCAAGTGCATGTGGATTCAATATGGAGAGCATTCTCTTTTTTAAGTCCTTCAAATCCAAATAGCCTCTTATGGGAACTTTTCCTCTTCCACTACCTTTAGGAAGTTTCAGCTTTTCGTCATAGATGAAACAGTCGTTACCACCGTCCGTTGTCACCACCTTTCAGATTGCCAGAATTAAATGTCTGAGACATTTAAAACTTTTCATGTCTGAGATTCTGAGTGAAGTGTGAAGGTGAAGATGAACTCTGTCCCCAAGGACAACATTAACGTTTAGTTTAAATGTATTAATTTTATATGACGTGTTCAATTTGTATTGGATGTTCCCGGTTTATGCGGCGACCCCAGTTGCCACAGATGTAAGCTCTTTCTTTTCTTAACATGTTAGAAGCATTGATTGGATATAGCTTCAAAGCAGTGTTTCTCTGTACTGATGTACAACAAAGTAAGCAACAGAGTTTAGGGAAAGGCAAAGGAAACCTAGTTTCAAGTTATGAAAAAGATCTATCAATTCATTCTATGTTTTTTGTGGAGTTCCTGCTCAACTCAGGGGTCACTTCGAGGGTGACTCAATCTCCTTACAGAAGAGAGAGAGGGAAAGAGAGCAAAGTGAGAAAACAATGAAATTGAAGTAATCAATCTCTGCCCTCATTTACCTCGACCAAACCTTTTATCTTCCAATTACAATTTGAAATTCATCTAGAAGCTTCTAGATCTAACTGTCATGGAGTTAGATCTAACTTGCTGATATGGCTTAATCCACCTTGTATAGACAAGACATACGGGACGTGACTTAGTAAGTGGAGTTGTGGACTATGGGCTGGCATGTGTATGAGCCTGCTTCTGGGATTGGCTCTTAGGAACTGTAGGTGATTGAGCCAAGGTTCCTACCATTCTTCAACAAAGCAGACTGAAGGAATAGCATTTATGGTGGGAAGAAGGAAGACCTAGGGTGGGTGAAATGTAAAGGAACGTTGTTTCATAGGAAATTACAACTTTTAAAGGGAAGAATCAAGGAACAGAATATTGAACATTTTGGAACACTAGAAGAAAAGAAACAAAAGGTTTCTGATCAGATTGAAGGATTGGATGCAAAATAATCACAGGGCCTCTTTGAGGAAAGAGATAGAGAAATAAGGTGTTCACTGAAAAAAAAAAAACAATTGAAGGACGTCTTACTGAACAAGGAATTAGTTGGAGGAAAAAATTGAGGAATAAGTGGGTTAAAGAGGGTGACAAAAAGAAAATATTTCCATGTGATGGCCAATGGCCAAAGAAGGAAAAACTTTGTATCTAAATTGGAGACGGAAAATGAGGTGACTCAACCAAGGAAGATTAATAGGGCTTTTGTTGACCATTTTAAATCAATTTTCAAAAGGCCTATAAACAAAAGATGTTGGATAAAGGGTTGGACTGGCCTAGTCTCCCTAAGAATTTGAAGATTTGGATAAAAAGGTCCTTTGACTTTGAAGAGATAAAAGAAGACGTGTTTTGAATGGATAGGTCCAAAGCACCAGGGTCAAATGGATTCACTATGGCTTTCTACCAAGACTATTGGGATATTTTGAGGGGTGATCTTACAGAGGTTTTTAAGGAATGTTTTGAGAGGAGAATAATCAATCTAGGCTTGAACGCCACTTTTATTACACTAATCTCCAAAAGGAATGAAACTAATCACCCTAAGAGTTCAGACCAATTAGCTTGGTGAGTAATTTATATAAGATAATAGCTAACATCTTGTCTCTAAGGATTTAGAAAGTGCTCCCTCTCATAGTTTTCTCAAATCAAGGGGCCATTGTGCCAAATAGACAAATTATAGATTACATCTCAATTGCCAATGAACATGTTAAGGAAATGAAAAGATCTACGAAGAAATGAATAATTTGCAAGTTGGACCTGAATAAAGCTTGAAGAAATAGTTGGTTAGCCACGAGTGTGGGGTTCCATACCCACACTCAGGCTCTAGTGTGTGGTTCCATACCCACACCTAGTTGTTTCTAATTTCTTTTATTAGTTGTTTCTAATTTCTTTTAAGTTGGACCGGCTGGCCTTATTGTTTCTAATTTTTGTTTTAGTAGGACTAAGACTTTATGTTTATTTCCTATTCTTGTAAGGAACCTAAAGCTATAAATAAAGAAGTGTATGGGGCGGCAGATCATCAATCACCGAACTCCTTCATTCTTCTCCTCCTCTCTTCACTCCTCACTCTTCTTTTCTCTCTCTCTCCTTCTCTTCGAACCTGTATTACTTCTCTAATCACACAGTAACAGTTCTACTTCTTACAAGTTGGTATCAGAGCATTCGATCTAGGGTTTTCTCATGTGGATTTAATTCAGCCGACCACATGAGAATTATTTAGGGCTGGAAGTTCAGAAAGATCCTTACTTTGGCTGATTCTTGGAGGTTACAAGAAGTTTTTTAGCAGCTATCCTAAGATTGAAGAGTGCTTATTGTAATCAGGAAGAATCAGGCAGGAATTGAGTGATCAAGATCGATTCTTTGATCAAGATTGGAGGTGCCGATCAGCTTTTTTTTTTTTTGTTTCTTGATTCTTTGACCAAGATTCAAGAGGTGCCAACAGTAGTTGATTGATCAAGTTTGAAGACTGAAGGAAGCAATCAGTTTTCTAGGCAAACTTCTCCTTTTCTTGAGGCCAACAGCAGTAAAAGCAATCAGTTTTTTTCTGGGCAAGTTCCTTCTTTTCTTGAGGCCGGCAACAGTAATGGCTACTTTTCTTTAGAAAGCTAGTTCTTTTTTTTTTTGAGATTGATATTCAAAAAGTCATTGCTGTTCATTCAGAGAAGTGCAGCTAGAAAATCTCTTCTTTTTCACCTATTTTTAGGAGAAAAAAACCTAAAGTCCAGGACAGTAATTGATTGTTATCTGGTTCTGGGTAACTGCAAAATCCTTGTCCTAGGTTGGCTATTATCAGCCTTGGGGTACAGTTTTTCTTATTACAGTAGGTTTCCTAACCTAGAATGGAGTTCAAGAACCAAGGGGAAGGTGTTTTTTGGACTGGTGGTTCAGGTAACATGACTGAGAACACCTTTCAGATTACAACTGTTAAATTTGATGGAACAAACTACTTAGAAATGGGCCCAATCAGCCATGATGGCTGTTGGGGGTAGAGGAAAACTGAACTTGCTAGGGGATGTGAAGGAACCAACCAAGACCCTACTTATGCTAAGTGGGTTCAAGAGAACTTTTTGGTGATGACATGGCTGTGCAACTCTATGCAGTCACACATCAGCCGAAACTACTTGTGGGCCAAAACAGCTAGGGAAATATGGGAAGTTATGAAGGAAACCTACTCTCAGCCCCTTAATGTTTCTAGGGCTTATGAGCTGAAATGTGAGGTTAAAAATATGAGGCAAGGAGAGAAGCAGTCTCCGTTTACTTTTCAACCTTAAAATCCCTGTGGCATGAAATTGACCATCTTGAAACAATTGAATGGGAGAGTCAGAAAGATGCACAAACATATAGAAAGTAGGTTGAAACTAACAGAGTTTTTGAGTTCCTAGCTGGTCTGAATTCTGAATATGATATTGTGAGACAGTAGTTATTGACAAGAGATAGTGTGACTTTATCACAAGCCTATTCCCTAGTGCATAGTGAATAAACTAGGAGAAAGGTTATGTTACAGGAACAGCCCTCCGAATCAGCCTTGGCAGCAGTTAGACCTAAATCTGGGGGGGATAAGGAGAAGGGAGCTAAGAAGGTCTTAGTATGTGAACACTGCAAGAAACCTAAACATACTAAGGAAACCTGTTGAAAGTTGCACCCTCATTTAGTTCCAACAAAGCTCAGAAATAAGAAAGGGAATACTAATATGGCTGTCAACACTGATAGTACAACTTCATCAGGCACAAGAGGCACTCCTCTAGATACTCTAGCTGCAGTCTGAACTGCTCTGACTCAACTAGAAAATGAATTTCATAATTCAGCTCAGCCTACATCAGCTTAACAGCCTACTTCGGCCCTTGCTCATACAGGTACAAGAGCTACTGCTTGCCATGCTTCTGTCCCAGGTAATACTAAACCTTCCTGGGTAATAGATTCAGGTGCTTCAAATCATATGACCAACATATCTACTCTATCTAGCACCTATTGTTTATCCTCTGGGAGAGACAAAGTTTCTATTGCTGATGGCTCTCTTGTACCAATTTCTGGCAAGGGAGACATCAGATTATCAAATACCATCACCCTATCCTCAGTTTTGCATTTTCCCAAGCTTAGTGCTAACTTACTTTCAGTTAGTAGTATTACTAAAAATCAAAAATGTTCAGTAACTTTTTTCCCTGATCGGTGTATTTTTCAGTATCTGGAAACGAAGAAAGCAATTGGGATTAGCCATGAGATGAATGGAGTCTACCTACTGGAACATTCACAGGGGGAGCAGAGTGAAGCAAGGAAATTGTTTGTTTCTCAGTCTTGTAGTAAGATTATGCTTTGGCACAACCGCTTAGGTCATTTATCTTTTGGGTCTTGAAAGAGTCTTTGTCTGGGTTAAAATGTGAAAGTTGTGAACTTGCAAAACACAGTAGATCATCTTATCCTTTAAGTAAAAAAAAGAAGCAACCTTCCTTTGGAGATTGTGCATACCGATGTTTGGGGGCCCTACCATACTCCCACCATGGGGGTACAGATATTTCTTATTATTTGTTGATGACTATACCCGTTTTTCATGGATTTATCTTATGCACTCTTGAGATGAGGTCCCCTCTCTGACCCAAGCTTTCCATCAGATGATCCTAACCCAATTTGAAACCAAAATCAAGATTCATAGATCTGATAATGCCAAGGAATACTTTGCAAAACCCTTGGTATCCTATCTCCTTGATCATGGGATCATTCATCAGAGCACCTGTCGTCACACACCTCAGCAAAACGGGGTTGCTGAGAGAAAAAACAAGCATATTTTAGAGGTAGACAGAAGCATCATACTTAACTCCAATGTTCCCATACGTTTCTGGGGAGATGCAATCCATACAGCCATATACCTCATTAACAGGGTTCCTTCACGAGTCCTAAACATGCAAACCCCGTTCAATCTTCTATATCTAGATAAGGACCTGTTCACTATTCCCCCTCAAAACTTTTGGGTGTACTTATTTTGTTCAAATCCTTGGACCTCATCGCTCCAAGTTTGACCCCAAAGCCACTAAGTGTATTTTCCTTGGGTATGCACAAAATCAAAAGGGATATTGCTGTTATGAGCCAATTTCAGGGAAGCGCTTTGTGTCCATGGATGTCACCTTCTTTGAGGATATGCCCTACTATCATAAGGCTTCTCCTCAGGGGGAGAATAGTGAGGAAGGGATTTCAGTTTCAGCCCCAAGAATTCCTTTACCTATCCTAGTTACTGAGGGGGGGAGTTGCGAAGAAGATTGTCAAAAATGCAGGGAGTTGAGAGTGTATCACAAAAAGTGGTGGAAGTAGGTTGATTCTCGTACTCAACAGCAATCTAGGCCAATTCCAACATCTTCTACAACTCTAGATCCGGATACTACTATTGCTCCCACTGTTGATCCCACTGTTACATATGCTCAGCCATCACTGACAGATGGCCTTGATCTTCCAATTTCTATTGGTAAACGGAAGCGTCATTGCACATCCATTGCCCATTGCATCTCCAAGTTCATTTCCTATAATTGTCTCTCAGAATCCTACAGATCTTACTTGGCATCTATTTCTACTATTCCTATACCCAAAAAAGTGCAAGAAGCTCTTTTGATACCTGAATGGAAGGAAGCAATGCAAGTAGAGATGAATGCTCTTGTCAAGAACAACACATGCAGCTTGAAGGGAAGAAACCTGTTGGATGCAGATGGGTGCTTACTATGAAATATAATGTTGATGGTACTATAGGGAGGTATAAGGCTAGATTGGTTGCAAAGGGACTCACACAAACTTATGGCATAGACTATACAGAAACCTTTGCACCTGTTGCAAAAATGAACACTATCAGAGTTCTTCTATCCATTGTTGCAAACTTCTCATGGCCACTATTTTAGCTGGATGTTAAGAATGCCTTCCTCAACGGAGACTTGTAGGAGGAAGTATACATGGAGTCACCCACTAGTTTTTATAGTACAAAAGTAGGAAAGAAAGTTTGTCTTTTGAAGAAGGCCTTGTATGGGCTAAAACAATCCCCAAGAGCTTGGTTTGATAGGTTTAGACTGGCTTTGGACAAATTCAGATACATACAGGCTCGGTCAGATCACACTCTCTTCTTTAAGAAGACAAGTCATTCCCTGACTCTACTTGTAGTCTATGTAGATAACATTGTGATAACAGGAATTGACTAGTGAAATTGAAACCCTTAAATAGCACCTTCACAAGGAATTTGAAGTGAAAGACCTAGGAAAGTTACACTATTTCCTAGGAATTAAGGTAGCTCGATCTAAGCATGGCAATTTCATCTCCCAAAGGAAGTATGTTTTGGACTTATTGGAAGAAACTGGCAAGTTAGGAGTGATACCTGCTAATACTCCCATTGATCCTAACCATAAGATAAGTGCAGAAAGTGGAGAACTCCTTGAGGACAGGGCTATGTACCAAAGGCTGGTTGGGAAACTTCTTTATCTCTATCTAACCCAACCAGATATTTCTTATGCTGTCAGTGTTGTCAGCCAATACATGCATTCTCCCAGGACCACCCACCTCCTTGCAGTAGAAAGGATCCCTACCTACTTAAAGAGATGTCCAGGGAGAGGTATACTCTTCAAGAATAATGGTCATATGAAAATAGAAGTGTATATAGATGCAAATTGGGCTGGATGTGTTCATGACAGGAGGTCCACCTGTCCAATGGTATTGCAAAAGTGTTGTTTCCTGGAGAAGCAAGAAACAAAATGTTGTTGCTCGCTCCAATGCAAAAGCAGAATAAAGATCCATGGCCAATGGTGTTGCAAAAGTGTTATTGTTGAGATCCTTGCTTAATGAGTGGAGATTGATTATGAGAAGCCTCTGATGCTATATTGTGATAATCAAGCTGCAATTAATATTGCCCACAACCCAATACAGCATGACAGGACTAAGCATATCAAGGTTGACAGACATTTTATCCGAGAGCGAGTCGCATCTCAAGAAGCATGCCTTCCTTACATTGCCTCAGACATGTAATTAGTTGATCTCTTCACCAAAGCAGTCAAAAAATCAAATTGGAGACAGATCTACGCAAATTGGGCATGACAAATATCTACTCCCAGCTTGAGGGGGAGTGAAGAAATAGTTGGTTAGCCACGAGTGTGGGGTTCCATACCCACACTCGGGCTCTACTGTGTGTGGTTCCATACCCACACCTAGTTGTTTCTAATTTCTTTAATTGGTTGCTTCTAATTTCTTTTAAGTTGGGTCGGCTAGCCTTATTGTTTCTAATTTTTGTCTTAGTAGGACTAGGACTTTATGTTTATTTCCTATTCTTGTAAGGAACCTAAAGCTACAAATAAAGAAGTGTATGAGGCAGCAGATCATCAATCACCAAACCCCTTCTTTCTTCTCCTCCTCTCTTCACTCTTCACTCTTCTTTTCTCTCTCTCCTTCTCTTTGAACCTGTATTACTTCTCTAATCACACAGTAACAGTTTTACTTCTTACAAGTAAGCTTATTATTTGGTTAATTGGACTTAATTTATTGAGGTAATGAATCAATGTGGGTTTGGAGATAGTGGTGTAAATGAATGGATATGGGGGTGTTTAAGAACTTGTCCCTATTTGGTGGTAGTTGTAGTGATACAGTGGACCAGACCTGATATATTTATTTGTGGTCCCATAAGCTCAGTCTTTTGTTGTTTATTTTTTGGCTTTATGCTTGCTTTCTTGTACTGTTATAGGTAATAGGGAATTTTTTGTCCTTTTACCTAATGTTATGTTAAACATATAAATAATACTGCTTAGGCCGGCAGTAATTTACTTTTCGCCCATTCCTCTCTTGTTCTCCATCTATTATCTTCTCTCTTCTTCTTCCTTTCAATTTCTAGGTTACTTTTCAACCTAAAAGTTTTGCTAACAATAGTAACTTCAAGTTGGTATCAGAGCAGGTTTAGTTCTGCTCGTGAATCTCATGTGACTTCTTCCCATCCGGCTACATGAGATTTTAGGAGGGCTGGAGATTTAGTTCTGTCCGTGGCCTGATTCTTGGAGATTGGTGGGGCTCAAAGCCTTTGCCCACTCAGGTACAAGAACCACTGTTTTTCATGCCTCTACTCCAGGTAACACTAACCCTACTTGGATTATAGACTCTGGTGCATCAGATCACATGACAAGCTTGTCTTCATTATTCACTTCATAAAATTTGTCTTCAAGCAGAAATAAAGCATCCATAGCTGATGGCTCCCTTGTTCCCATTTCTTGCAAGGAAAACATCAGAATCTTTAATGCCATTACCTTATCCACAGCCTTGCATGTACCTAAACTTAGCACTAATTTACTTTCACTCAGTAGTCTTACAAAAAGCCAAAATTGTTCAATAACCTTCTTTCTTGGCCATTGTATTTTCCACGATCTAGTGACAAATTGGGACTAGCCATGAGATGAATGGAATCTACCTATTCAAGTACCCACCTGGAAGTGATAAAAGAGTTGCTAAGTCCTTTGTTTCTTAGTCTATGAGTCAGATTATGCTTTGGCAAGGTCGTTTGGGTCATTTGTCTTTTGGGTCTTTAAAAAACTTGTTCTCAAATGTCTTTTCTAAAGTGTGAGAGTTGTGAGCTTGCAAAACATTATAGATCCTCTTATTTTTTGAGTAATAAAAGAAGCAATACATTTGAAATTGTGCATACTGATTTATGGGGGCTATATCATATTCCTACTATGGGGCAGTATAAGTATTTCTTATTGTTTGTTGATGATTACTCCCGTTTCTCATGGGTTTATCTTATGCGTCCTCAAGACGAGGTTCCCACCTTAACCCATGCTTTTCATCAAATGGTCCTCACTCAATTTGAAGTTAGAATCAAAATTTTCAGATCTGCTAATGCCAAAGAATATTTCACCAAACACCTGAATTCATATTTTCTGGAGTATAGGGTTGTTCATCGGAGTACTTCTCCCCATACAATTCAACAAAATGGGGTCACTAAGAGAAAAAATAGGCATATCCTAGAAATTGCAAGAAGTAATATGCTGAATTCTAATGTTACCATTCGTTTTTGAGGATGCTATTAATACAATTTTGTATCTCATTAACTGAATCCCTTCCCGTGTTCTGGATATGAAAGCTCCTTTTTCATTATTGCATCCTGAGAAAGATTTGTACACCATCCCTCTTAAAGTTTTTGGGTGCATTTGTTTTGTTCAAATTCTTGGACCCCATCATTCTAAGTTTGATCCTAAAACTGCTAAATGTATATTCCTTGGTTATGCATAGAATCAAAAGGGATATTGCTGCTATAATCCTAATCCTGGCTCTCGGTTTGTGCCCATGGATGTTACCTCTTTTGAGGATGTCCCTTATAACCAGGTGTTTCTTCTCAGGGGGAGAATAATGAGAAGGATAGTCCTTGTCCTGAAGTTCCACTACCTATTCCTATTCTTGAAGGAGAGATGTGTAATGAGGGTGCTTGTTAGAGGTGTAGGGAGTTGAGAGTTCACCACAGGAGGTGGAGGCAGGTTGATTTTGGTGCTCATAATCAGTCCAGGCCAATTCCTCTCTCCTCTGTAGTTCCAGATTTAGGTACTTCTCCCTCCTTGCTTGTTGATACTCTCACCTTCTGATCCCCTACCCCCTCCAGATGATCTTGATCTTCCAATTGCAATCCACAAGGGAAAGCGTCGGTGCACTTCATCTATTGCCCATTGCATATCTCAATTTATCACCTATGATCTTCTTTCACCATTCTATAGGGTCTACTTGGCATCTATCTCTACTATATCTATTCCTAGGTCTATCCAGGAAGCTCTTGCGGTACCTGAGTGGAAGAATGCAATGGAGGAAGAGATGGGTGCTCTCATTAAAAATAAGACCTAGGAGCTAATTTGACAAGCCAAAAGGGAAGAAACTAGTTGGGTGCAGATGGGTATTYACTGTAAAGCATAATGCAGATGATTCAGTTGAAAGATACAAAGGTCAGTTGGTTGCTAAGGGGTATACTCAGACTTATGGCCTTAACTACCTAGAAACCTTTACACATGTTGCCAAGATGAATACCATTAGAGTTCTACTATCCCTTGCAACAAATTTTTCATGGCCTCTGTTCCTTAATGGATATTTGCAGGAAGGAAAGTTTTCAAATTGACAAGCTACCACCTGAGTTTTATGATGAAGCTACAGGGAGGAAAGTTTTCAAATTGCAAAAGGCTCTATATGGTTTAAAGAAATCTCAAAGAACCTAATTTGACAGATCTAGATTGGCTCTTGAAAGGTTTGGTTATGTTCAAGCCCACTCTGATCACACTCTCTTCATTAAGAAAAATGGTGCTTCTCTCACCCTTATTGCAATGTATGTTGACGACATTGTTGTGACCGGTTGTGATGCTGATGAGATTGATTCTCTCAAACAATTGCTTAATAAGGAATTTGAAGTGAAAGACCTTCATGACCTGTGATATTTCTTGGGAATTGAAGTGGCCCGCTCTAGACATGGTATCTTTATTTCATAAAGGAAATATGTGTTAGACAGTTATGCCCTTAGCTCCAATAAGATTGATGTATCTTTTGAAATTTATTGTAAATGAATAAAGTACATAATTGATTCATTTCATTGTGGTGTGTTTCTGTTTAATACCCTTAAACTGGACACTTATGAGACTCGTCTTAGTTTAGAATCTTCACAGCCGTTGGATAGATCTGGGGAGATTTATCCTGCCAAGGCTGACACTGATGTGCCGCCAAGTTGGTTGGGGTGTCTTGTCTCAACTGCTAGGGTGAGACCTGAGGTACATGCAGTGTGGGTTTTCTTGAAACCCTGAACCGGACCAAATTCCAGTATTGCCCTGGACCTTGGAGATAGATGGGCAAAACTGAATTGTTACACCTGACCCCTAGACTTGATTATGG
Source organism: Nelumbo nucifera (assembly GCF_000365185.1). The sequence goes on along the minus strand of NW_010729367.1, from coordinate 109,752 downwards.
TACTACACTAGGTGTTGAATTGGGCTGTCTTTGATATGCCAATCAGTGAGATCCTTAGAGGGGGTCAAAACCTGGGTATGTTGGGGCAGTCTGAGAACTCACCAGAGTGAATGATCATAGTGATATAATCAGCCCCTTTGTCGAACAAAGTGAATGATCGGGTAATGCACTCTCTCTAATGGAAACCTAAACTACCGGTAGTTGATTTCAAACTTGTTGAAATTTGTTTTGCAAATATATTTATATAGAGATATACATACATATATATATATATATATGGTTTCAAAATGTTTGTAAAAGGTTTTAATTCCCGAGATCCATGTGAGTAGAGAGTGCAGCACTACACCGTGCAGCCGAGAGAGAGGTCCTCTCTTGTCGGGCAGTGTTTGATCATTATGGGCTGAGAGGTTAAGTGTAAGACCATTGAGGGTAATGCCTGATGGACTAATCTTGCATCTGCCCACAGTTCTTGGGTTTTCGTAAGGTGGTTGGATGCAAGAACCATTTAATGTAAATGCTGGGCCCATTGAGAGCCCATGGAGATGGACTCAGGGGTTCACTGTAACATACAGTGAATTCGGCCAAGCCTTGTAACAAAGGCTGGGTTGAACCCATGTGGCTGATGTGTAGATCAATGTTAGGGTCCCACACCATACAAAGTGAGCCAAGTTGGCAACAGATTAAAGAGTAAGTGAGCACATAACCTTAAAAGGGGGCGAATTCAGTTTTAAACTGATTAGGATTAACTGAAGGATAAGATAAGTCTTATCCATTTAAGAGTCCATATCCAAATATAAGATTTGGATTAGGAAACTCTCTCCTAATTAGATTAGGAGGCTGATCTAGAGAAGGCTATAAGTAGGGGGCGAATTCTTCAGATTTAACACACAACAGCAAACTACAAAATTCTTCCCAGTTATTGCCACCCCTACCCAGTTCGATCTCCACTTGTGGATTTGATCAAGAAAGGTTCTTAATATTGTTTCTTGGTAGAAGAAACAATCTGAAGTCGTGCTCACCAGCCCTTGCTAGACTCTTGCTGAAGAATTCAGGTTCTTGCTGAAAAATCATCCTGCTAATCCTGCTTCACTACACACTGTGTCATCTTCAGTGGAAGCGGGTTTTGGTCTTCTCTTTGGGCGTGAACACCTGCATTAGGAGTTACTGCTACTTCGTATCAGGTATATCCCTCACTTCCTATTGGTTTCAGATCTGGTCTAGTTTTTTATTCAAGAACGAACCTTGACAATGCAGTTTTCTAAATTAGGGAATACGATTCTTGGATGGGAGATAAAGAAATTTTTGAAATTTCGCCCAACCTTCCTGCAGGGTTCGGCCATCCATATGATGGATCTCCCATCCCTTCAATATGCCCTTGATCTCCTTGAGGATACTTGGAAACTAGGGGTTAAACTAGAAAACGCAACTATTGGATTGAATCATAAGATAAGTGCCGCCGAAGGGGGTGAGACACTTGAAGACAAAGCCATGTATCAACGACTAGTCGAAAAGCTCCTTTGTCTATGTCTCACTCGTCCTAACATCTCCTATACTGTTAGTATTGTAAGCCAATGCATGCATTCTCCCAGAACCACTCATCTATTGGCAATGGAAAGAATCCTTGCTTACTTAAAGAAATGTTCAGGTCGTGGTATACTCTTTAAAAATAATGGTCATATGAAAATTGAGGTGTATACTGATGTTGATTAGGCCAAATGTGTTGATGATAGAAGATTGACTTCAAGGTACTGTGCTTTTGTTGGAGGTAACCTAGTGTCATGGCATAGCAAGAAGCAAAATGTTGTTCCCCGTTCAAGTGTTGAGGCAGTATATATCCATGGCTCATGGTGTGGCTGAAGTGTTATGGCTGATCCCTTCTTGAGGAACTAGGGATTGAGTATGAGAAACCACTGAGGTTGTATTATGATAACCAAGCAGTTATCGATATTGCTCATAACCCCATCCAACATGACAAAACTAAACATATTGAGGTTGACTATCATTTCATCCACGAGAAAGTTGCTTCTCAAGATGTTTGTTTGCCCTATGTCGCCTCTGATATGCACAGCTTACTGATCTCTTCACCAAAGCAGTCACCAAAGTCAAATTGGAATCAGATTTGTGCAAGTTGGGAATGATGAATATCTATTCCCAACCTGAGGAGGAGTGTAGTGATACAGTGGACCAGACCTGATATATTTATGTGTGGTCCCATTTACAATTTACAGATGATACCATTTTATTCTGTGAAGGATATGAACAAGATTGGATTTGGAACCTCAAGTCTTCAGTGCAGCTCTTTGAGAGAATGCCAAATTTAAAAATAAACTTTTAAAAGAGTTGCATCGCTGGGATAAATATGGAAGAAAGGGAGTTTGAAGATTCTGCAACCATTTCAGGATGTACTGTCGCTTAATGACTTCTATCTGGCTTACCCCTTGGGGCTAACCCACAAGAAACTAGGGTTTGGAATACAGTTTTAGAGAGTACTCCAAGAGGCTTGCTGGTTGGAAGAAAGGGTTCTTATCTTTGAGTAGCAGAATTACCTTGATTAGGTCAACCTTATCCAATCTACATGTTACCTACTAGTGTTCAAGATCCCGGTAGGGGTGAGTAGAAAGCTTGAGAAGATGATAGGAGATTATTTGTGAGATAAGGGGAAGGAAAGAGGGATCATAGGATTAGTTTGGAAGTGGTAAGTAGAAATAAAAATGTCGAGGTTCGTTATAGAGAATATTCAGAGAAGGAATTTAACTTTATTAGGGAAGTGGCTATGGAGAATTCCTCAAGGCAAGGACAAACTTTGGACAAAAGTGATAATGAGTTTTCATGGGCATTTGGACAACGGATGGGATCCTAGAGCATTGGCTAGGAAAAAACGTGTGAAGAAACTCCCTGATATACCATTTTATTGTAGTCCTTATTGTATTGTTTTCTTATTTATTATTATTTTCACTTCAGCCCTGCAAGAGCCTCTTTGTAAATTCTCTAAATTGAGTTGCCCTACAAGGGCCTCTTTGTAATTTCTGTAACTTCACTTTCTATATAAAGGACCCTTAGGGTAGGGTCGAATCATCTATTCTTCATCCCCAGAATTTTGTATTCTGCTCTGGGTTTGTTGACAAAACGAGCCTCTCCTTGAAGGCCATTAATGCAGTACCTCTTTTCCTTTTATTATTTCCAACCTTTGCACTAGTAACTGCATTAAATTCTGGGAACACATATGGGTGGGGTCATCCACTCTAAAGGAACAATTTTCCTCGCTTTTTGCACTCACCTGTATTAAAAATGAGCCCATTACTAAATTACTTGTTGCTTCCATCGCAAAGGGGTATAAGAGATTCTGAACTTCAGAATGTACTCACTTCAAACCTTGGAACAAATCTACCTTAACCCATTTATTCTTGATAGCTGACATGGACTTGTACTCCTTCAAGTTCTTTTCTTGTGCCTCCTTTCCTAAAGCCTTTTCTCAATTGTCCACTAACTCTTTGCCATCCTTTATAGTTAAGGAGGTAAGGGGTAAGCCTATTCCTCCTAGGGTTGGAGCTTTTAGTTGGTAAGTTGTTCATGGAAAGATTTATACTTGTGATCTACTTCAAAGAAAGCAGCCAAAGTGGTGTTATCCCCTCATTAGTGTATCTTATGAAAGGTTAATGGTTAGAGTTGCCTCCACTTACTAATCTCTTTTGTCCTTGTTTGGGTGTAGGTGGAATAATCTGGTGGATGATCAAAGCCTCTTTTTTTGTTGAAGATTGATTTTATTCAAGAGTGAAGAAGAGAAGAGAAGAAGAAGAAGAAGAAGAAGGAAGAAGAGAAGGAAGAGAAGAGAAGATGGAGATCGAACAATTCTATTCTGGCGGCGCCAAACTTTTAATTTAAATAATAGAGCGACAGCATAAGAGATAAAAAATAATTGAAAAGACATAAGTGTCCTTGCGGCACATAACTAAGATTACATCACTCCCTATCAAGTTGGGGCATGGTTATCAATCACCCCCAACTTGTCACAAAGATTATGTGCCGCATGGAGTTTAACCCTTTGGTAAGAATGTCTACAAGTTGTTCCTCAGAGCTGATGTAGGGAGTACAAACTTCTCCTTTTTCCAATATTTCCCTGATGAAGTGTTTGTCAACCTATATATGTTTAGTTCTATCATGGAGAACAGGATTGGCTGCAATGTTGATGGCTGCCTTATTGTCACAGTAGAGTGACATAGGGTCACTGAAAGGAAAGCCCAATTCAACCAAGAGGTTCTTTATCCATAGAAGTTCTGCAACACCATGAGACATGGCCCCATATTCAGCTTCTGCACCCAATTTGGTCACCACACTTTGTTTTTTACTCCTCCAAGTAACAAGATTTCCCTAAACAAAGGCACAATAGCCACTAGTGGATTTTCTATAATCCACAAAACCAGCCCAATACGCATCAGTATAAACCTCAACTTTCATATGTCCATGTTTTTCAAATAGGAGTCCAGTCCCAAGGAATTTTTTTAAATATCTAAGAACTCCGTATGCTGCCTCTAAGTGTGTGGTCATGGGAGCATGCATACTATGGGCTTGTCATAGATAGGTAGAGAAGTCTAGCCACCAATCTTTGATACTGATTTGTCTACTATGGGCTCGTCACTACAATCCCCAAGTCTGTGGTTTACATCTATAGGAGTGTCAGCAGGTTTTGCTCCAAGCTTCCCTGTATCATTCAAGAGATCTAGAATATATTTCCTCTGGGAGATGAAGATACCCTGATTTGAGCGGGCAACTCCAATTCCAAGGAAATAACATAAAGGCCCCAAATCCTTCACTTCAAACTGAGTAGCCAAGAATCTCTTCAATCTTTGTATCTCTGAGTCCCAGTCACCGATGATAATAATGTCATCGACATACACAATTAAAGCTGCCATTCTACCTTGTTCTCTCTTCACAAAGAGTGTGTGATCAGACTGGCACTGCTTAAAGCCCATTTATTTCCTTGTGGAACCTACTGATCCAGGGCCTTGGAGACTATTGTTTTAAGCCATATAGAGATTTCTTCAGTCTGCAAACTTTCTGCTCATTTCCCTTAGCACACAAACCTGGAGGTTGGGTCATGTACAATTCCTCTTCAAGTCACCATTCAGAAAGGCATTTTTAATGTCCAATTGATGAAGCTCCTAGTCTAGATTTGCTGCTAAAGAAAGGAGAACTCGGATAGAATTCATTTTTGCTACAGGTGCAAAGGTTTTCGCATAATCAACTCCATACACCTGTGAAAAATCTTTTGCAACTAGTCGGGCCTTGTACCTTTCCATTGTGCCATCTGTCTTACGTTTCACAAAGAATACCCATTTGCACCCCACAGGTTCCTTTCCCTCAGGAAGATTTACCAACTCCCACGTGCCATTTTTGTGAAGGGCATTGATCTCCTCCGTTGCATCTGTCCACTCAGGAATAAGTAAAGCTTCTACAACACTCTTAGGAAGGGAAGCACTGTCAATAGAAGAGAGGAAAGCACGGAAAGAGGGTGAAATATTCTCATAGGATAAAGAGTGAGCCATTAGGTGGTCTGTGGTGCATGATCTGACACCCTTCCTCTTAGCAATAGGAAGGTCCAAATCACAATTAGAAGTATCAATATCAATTGGTTCAGGGACATCAATTGGAACAATAGTACCTGGATGTGGTGATGGATCCAACCCCTGAGAGTCCGATGGCATAGGTTGCACAACTTCAGGATGCTTTGTCTATTGAACTTCGTTGACCACGGCCTTGATTTTTGTACTGCTGTCTACGAAAGACCTGGAATGGAGGAGGGTCAGGAGGAGAAGGCAACAAAACCTGTCTTTGTTTCTCCTCACTTGGACTCTCCCCTTGAGGAGAAGCAGGGAAGAAAAACACATCTTCAAAGAAGGAAACATCCATGGATACAAAGTACTTTTTGCAAATAGGGTGAAAGCAACGATAACCCTTTTGGGAAAGAGGGTAGCCAAGGAAAACACAAGCAATGGCTTTGGGATCTAGCTTCCCGCGGGTAGGAGACAAATCATGGACAAAACATTTACACCTAAAGACACGCATAGGGATAGAATACAATGGAGCAGTGGGGAAGATAAGCTGATTAGGGGACTTGTATCCCAAGAGACGAGATGGCATCCGATTGATAAGATAAGCCACTGTCATAACAACATCCACCCAAAATCATTTTGGAACATTCATGTGTATCAGCAACCCCCGAGCGACCTCTAGAAAATGACGGTTCTTTCTCTCTAGAACCCCATTTTGTTGAAGGGTTCTAGCACAAGAGCTACGATGAAGAGAGCCACAAATTCCAAAAACTTTCGTGAGATCACCATGAAAATACTCTTTGGCATTGTCTGATTGGAAAATTTTAATCTCTATCTGAAATTGAGTGTACACCATACATTGGAAGGCTTTCACAAGTTTAGGAACTTCTTCTCGAGAGTGAATAGGGTACACCCACGTGTATCGAGAGAAGTCATCAATGAAAGATATGAAGTATCTGTAGCCATTCTCCATTGGAATATTTACAGGTCCCCAAAAATCAAAATACACAATGAATATTTACAATGTTTACTTGGATGACACACTTGACACTGAAAGTCATTAACTGACACAAACTTAAAATAATTTTGGAAACAAGTACTTTAAAGACTCAAAGGACATATGACCCAAACGATTGTGCCACAAAGTAACTTGACTTTTATTTAACTAACTCAAAGACTCTGAGGCCGTGAGACCAACTTTATTCTCCAACACATATAAACCATTCACCATGTTCCCTTTACCAATCGTCCTCCCGGAGGCCAAATCCCGAAAGACATAAGATTGAGGAAAAAGAGGTCACTGAACAGTTCAAAGAGTGTGTAATGCTACTAATAGAAAGCAAGTCAATAGGCAGTTTTGGAACATCTAAAACATTGGATAGAGGTAAGCTAAATGGCAAGGATATAAATCCTCGACCAACAATGGACGAGAATCATCGGCTAACCTCACTTTATCTTTGCCAGAAAGAAGGGTGTATGATTGAAAAAAGGTTGACTTACCAGTCATGTGATCCGAAGCATCAGAATCAATAATCCATGGAGATTCGGAGGTATCAGTAGACATAGGGAATACAGAAGCTAAGATAGTTGAGTTAGAGCAAAGGAGGTTGAAGGAGTGGGTCCAAAATCTAATTGTGTGAGAGCCCTACCATATTGTTCCAAATGGTTACGGAAGGTAGAGATAATATTTTCCTTGAGATCAACCTAGAGGGGCAATCCTAAGAGTTCACAGTAATTCCTCCACTCTGCGACTCATGAGAAGCCAAGTTAGCCGAGGTGAACCTCTACTGGTCTGGTTTCTTTTTCCGTTCTTGAGCTGATTTATTATTTAGGTCTTGTGCCCACTTCGGCTTTCCATGCAATTCCCAACATGTCTCCCGTGTGTGTCGGGATTTCTGACAATGAGTGCACCACAGTTTATCTTTATCATCAACCCTTTTTGACCATCTCCCTCTTTTGCTGAATTGGTATTACTTCTAGCTAAAGCAATGGTCTCCCCCTCGGGGGGATTCATGGTAGATTTTCTACTTTCCTTGGACTAGACTAGAGCATACACCTCTTGGACAGAAGGAAGGTCCTTACTGCCCAAAATTTGAACTCGAATGGGTTCATACATAGGATTAAGCCCTAACAAAAAGGTAAACAACCGCTGCTGTGACACTAACTGTTTGTAATCTTTGGCATCCTTTTCACTCTCCCAGTCGATGTTCTAATAGTAATCTAACTCTTTCCAGATAGATGTAAGGGTAGAGTAGTAGGTGGATAAACTTCTTTCCCCTTGTTTGCATGCTGCCGACTCGGCTTGCAATTGATAGATTCTGGCAAAGTGTCTCTACTCGGAGTAAGTTGACCTTGCTTGTTCCCAAATTTCCTTGGTTGTCTCAGCCCACATAAAATTCTGCTTAATTGATGGTAGCATAGTAGTCAAAAGCCATGATATAACCATGCAGTTTTCCTGGTCCCACACTCCCACTTATCATATTCAGCAGTACCGGTCCTAGGTTCCTTCACTTTTCCATTGAAATACCCTGCCTTACCCCGGGCTGTGATGTACAGCCGCATCTCCTTAGACCATGTCAAATAATTTCTGCCATCTAAGGGAGTAATGGTCGTTGGAAAGTTCATAGAGTCAAGACTGCTGTTCATTCCTCCTTGGTTAAAAGAGGTTCCAGAAGTTGCAAAGTCTTCAGAGGCCATAACAAAGGCAACTAGCAGAAGTTTCAGACCCATAACCCTCCTCACGCAGTTCACACACTCACAAACACACAACCCCCACTGTAAGATTTCAGGTCAAAATGCAGCCACAAAAACACAGCACCTGCTGTCACAGATTTGCAGGTCTAACTGACCTCACAAAGGTTGCGATCACAGTAACACAGCACCTGCTGTCACAGATTTTACAGGTCTATCAGACCTCACAAGGGCTAGTTTAAGCCACACATAACATCTACACATCTGCTGATGTAATTCTTCATCTGAACCAGGTCACACATGACCTATACAGGTTCTTCTCCCACACAGTTTTGGATCACCAACCTAAAGAGGTCATTAAACACACCTACAGCATTCAGCTAGGGCAGATTTTAGGATGTCCTTGGTAACAATACCAAGAGCCATTGATAAAATAGAACTTCAGTCAAGGTTCCTGATCAGTTAGACTGGTTTTGGAAGTTACAGTCTAGAGAAGAATGGGAGAGAACAAGAAAACAGCCACCGACCTCTAGAAAAAACTCAGTCAATCATCCGCCAATCTCTGAGTTTGATTTTTCTTCTCAGTTTCTGTTTAAAAATTAATAGAATAGAGTCCAGAAACAGTTCTCAGTGCAGGTCGAACAAGTTTTCTCATTCTCAGTCCAGGTATGTGGTTTGTAAGATCTTCGATCAGATAAAAAACCTTTTTTTACAGAGTGCGGTCCTGCTCTGGTATCATGATTTCATTCAAGAGTGAAGAAGAGAAGAGAAGAGAAGAAGAAGAAGAAGAAGAAGAAGAAGAAGAAGGAAGAAGAGAAGATGGAGATCAAACAATTCTATTCTGGCGGCGCCAGACTTTTAATTTAAATAATAGGGCGACAACATAAGAGAAAAAATAATTGAAAAGACATAAGTGCCCTTGCGGCACATAACTAAGATTACATCAATGATAAATAAAGAAAAAAAATTTATTACTAAAAAAAGAGATTACAACTCAACAGGTGACAAGAGGTCACCCCAGAAGAAACCAGAAGAAAAAAAACAAGAAAACAGACTTAAAAGCAAAATACATCAGAAACACAGAAAATTAAGCATTTAAAGAGCTCCAGAAGTCTGCCCCAAAATCTTCTTTCTTCAGTCCTTGAAAATCTGCCGAATTAACACCGAACCAATGACTGATGAACTGATCTGAGCCACCACCTCTTCCCAACTTTTCTTCTTATTCTTGAAGATTCTTCTATTTCTTTCCTTCCAAACTTCCCAGCACACTGCAAATGGAATGCAGCTCCACATCAGCTTGACCTTAGGACCACCCTGAACTCTTGGCCAACGTCCAATGATTTCAGACTGATCTGGGATTGACCACTGATCCATTTAAACAGCTTGAAAAAAGTAGAAGCATATTACACCTGTAGAACAAATGCATAATATTTTCTTCTTCAGATAAGCATAGGGCACACCTGTTTGGAAATTGAAATCCTCGACTCTTTATGATGTCCTGAGTCAGAATACACCCCCTGACTATTGACCATGCAAAGGCTTCCACTCTTGGGGGCACAGGTTTCCACCACACTCCCTTAAGCTTCCACCATATTTCTGATCAGAATAATAGAGCACATTGACTAGATTGTAAATTTTTTCATCTTTGCATTTCTTCCACCATCTGATATCATCAATTGACGGATTAGTTTCAAAAGTTACAATTTGGACAGCAGTTCCACACATACCTCCAGTTCCCAGTCGAGTAAAGGTCTTCGTAACATTCAGAAATAGGTACACCATTTTGACCCAATCTGTACAGCCTTGGACAGATTTCACGGAACTTCCCTAATCCAGACGAATTATCCTCCAGAATCTAATGCTGGACGCATTTCCCACCCTCCAGGAATAATGAGACCATTAAAGAATTGAAACTCATTATCCCTTTCCACGCACATAACCCCATAAGAGTGTCTTCTTCCTTTGAATCCCACCCAAAGTTCACCAGCCCATATTTTACCACCCACTACTCTCCTCCATAATGCCTCCCTCTCTCTTCCAAATCTCCAAACCCACTTTCCCAACAAAGCTTTGTTAAAGACCCCCACCCTTCGCACCCCAAGACCCCCTTCTTTTTTAGGCTTGAACACCACCTCCCACTTAACTAAATGTATTTTCTTTCTTTCAGCCCTCACACTCAAAAAAAACTCCCTTTGGATTCTTTCTATCTCCCCCAACACTGCCTTTGGTGCCTTCAACAAAGATAGGTAATAGATCGACAGGTTCGAAATTATACTCTTTATAAAAGTAACTTTCCCAACAAAGGAAAGAAATTTTCCTTTCCAACCAGCCAGCCTTTGGTCAATTCTGTCTAAAACAGGTTGCCAGGTAGAAACAGCAGAATCCTTAGCCCCAAATAAGAGAAAGGGAAGTTACCAACCAGACAGCCCAAAGCACCTGCACACTCAAGAACAGGATTATGGATGTCTCCCACTCCAAGCAAAATACTCTTGCTAAGGTTAACCTTGAGACCAGACAACATTTGGAAGCATTTCAAGATGCTTCTAAGTAAGCCCGCTCCACCGGTGCACCCATAAAGATTAAAGTATCACCATCATATTGAAGGTGTGATTTGATTAATCCCTCCCTACCAAAAAGCAACAGTGAAAGGGGGTCCCCTTGTCTTAAACCCCTCAAAGAGCTGAAAAATTCTGTTGACACTCCATTTACAGTAACAGAAAAGGACACTAATGAAATGCGCTCAAAGAACCAGCTTCTCCGTCTTTCCCCAATGCCCATCCTCCTCAACACTTCTTCCAAGAAATCCCACTCCACATGATCATATGCCTTCTCAAGGTCAACCTTACAAATTACCCCTACACCCCAATTTCTAATATTTGAATCAACAAACTCACTAGCAATCAGTACCCCATCCAAGATCTGTCTTCCTTGCACAAATGCCATTTGGGTGGGCCCCACCACATCATGTAGCACCAACTTTAGCCTCCCATCCAGAACCTTTGCCAGACTTTTATACAGGCTACAGATCAGGCTGATAGGTCTGAAACCTTAAACTCTAACAGCCCCAACTAATTTTGGTATGATCGAGATAAAAGTTGCATTTGCCGATTTTTCTAGCTTTCTCCCCCCCCCCCCCAAAAAAAATAACTCCTTAAACATTAGCATTAAGTCCACTTTAATGATGGTCCAACACATTTTGTAGAAACCAATGTTGAAACCACCTGGACCTGGAGCTTTATCTCCTTTCATCTTCTTAATTGCGTCTCAAACCTCTCCTCCTCAAATTCTCTCTCCAACCACTCCCTAATCCCTTCATCCAACTGCCCAAGCTCCATGTCCCCTAGGTGACATTTTCTATTTGGCAAAGCTTTATACAACTTCTCATAGAAACCCCTAATTTCTTCAACAATCTCCTGCTGATAGTCAATAAGCCTATCCTCCCCTTCCAATCTCAAAATTGTATTCCTTCTCCCCTCACCATAGCTTGGAAAAAATTAGTATTTCTGTCCCATTCTCTAAGCCACTGAATCCTTGTCTTCTACTTCCAAGAAATTTCCTCATAGAGAATTAATTTTTCTAATTCTGCTTTCAGCCTCTCCGTCTCCAACCTCCCTGCCTAAAATAAATTATCCTCCTCCTCTAATCTGTCCCACCCATCTATTCTGTCAAGGACCTCCTTTCTTTTCACAACACTCCCAAAAATTTGAGAGCTCCTCTTCTTCAAATACTCCTCTCAAAATTTCAAATTCTTCATTAATTTGAAACCTGCTGAACCTTCCACCTGATAATGATTTCTGCTCTATAAATTCCAAAAAAATTGGATGGCCCATCTACATACTCTCAAATCTGAAAGGTTTAGGACCCTTCGGCCTCAAACTCCCTCAGTAAGGTCGGTTTATGATCTGAAAATGAGAAGGCAATTGTTTCTTTAATCAAATCTTTAAACATGATTTCCCATTCCTGGTTAAACAGGAACCAATCCAACCTCCTAAAAATAGGGGGATCTTTTCCATTTGACCATGTAAAGATAGATCCCACCAGCCCTGGCTCTTCCAACTCATTTCTCCTAATAAAATCTCCAAATTCCTAGAGACCCATGACCATCTTCCATCTCTCCCCCCTTTCATTTCCCCTGGTCTCCTAACTACACTAAAATCCCCCCAATCAGCCAAGGAACCACCCCTACCTCATGAACCCCTTCTAACTCCTCCCATAGCCTTCCCCTCTCTATCTTGATTTGGGCCATAGACATTTGACACCATCACCTCAATACTTGAGAAAACATGCTATAACACCATTGAAATGGAAAAGGACCTAACCAGGCTGTCCACGAGTTTTAACCGGCCTGAATCCCAGATTGTAATCAGACCTCCAGACAGTCCATCAGCCCCTTTGAATATCCAATCTCTGCTTCCAGAACCCCAAACCTCATTAATATCTTCCAATCCACCTCCTCCAATTCAGGTTCTTGCAAGAGTACACTTCGATCCTGAAACTTTCTCAAATGTTGCAAATGGATGGCATCATCAAAAATTGGAGGGAAGTGGCAAATTCTTGTTCAAGACTACCATTGATTGCTATTGGTCTGCACCAGGATAAGGGGCCATCAAACATAACTTTGATGGTAGTAGCAAAGGAAATCCAGGACCTTCAACTGTTGGTGGTGTATTCAAAGATGAAGAAGGCAAGATAACTGGTCTATATTCAGGATTGGCAAGGGTCGGGGCCTCCCCTAGAGCAAAGTGTTGGCTATGATGGAAGGTGTACAAAGGGCAAAAGAACTGAACATTAGAAAATTATTGCAGGTGATTCAAACTTGGCAGCGAGTTGGATGCTGTCAACAGACCCAGAGCAGAATACAAAATTCTGGAGATGAAGAATGGATGATTCGACCCTACCCCAAGGGTCCTTTATATAGAAAGTGAAATTACAGAAATTACAGAGAGGCCCTTGTAGGGCAACACAAATTAGAGAATTTATAGAGGCCCTTGTAGGGCTGAAGTGAAAATAATAATAAATAAGAAAACAATACAATAAGGACTACAATAAAATGGTACATCAAGGAGTTCTTTCACACCCCCTCAAACTAATGCAGAGGCATGAGCATCAGTTTGCTTACTAGGAATAAGTGTTTGGATCTCATCATGGCCTTTGTGAAGATGTCAGCAACTTGCATATCAGAGGCAACATGAGGGAGAGAGATAGAGTTTGTTGAAGGAATGAGAGATCCATCATATGGATGGCCGAACCCTGCAGGAAGATTGGGCGAAATTTCAAAAATTTCCTCTCACCTCATCTGGGAATCACATTCCCTGTTTTAGAAAATCTGCATTTTCAATGATCAATCTTGAACCCTAAATCGAACCAAATCTGAAACCAGAAGAAGGAGAGGGATATACCTGATACAAAGAAACAGTATCTCCCAACAAAGGTGTTCACGCCAAAAGAAAGGCTCCAAAGACTGCTCCCACTGAAGATGACACAGTGAATGTTGGAGCAGAATCAGCAGTGTTCGTCCAACGAACCGAACCCTTCACAAGAATTCGCTGGAGGCTGTGAGCACAACTTCAGATCAGCCTTTCCCCAAAGGCTGATATCAAGATCTGATCTTGATCGCTCCTGCTTGAACAGGAGATCGAACTGGCAGTTATGGCAGCGGCAGGAAGGAGGCAGAAAGGAGAAAATAGCGCAGTCTCACTGGATGCTATGTTCTCTTTTCTGTAACTCTTGCTCTGAGATTGAGGATGTGTTGATGCAAAAGGCTGCCGCCCCTCCTCCTTTTATAACCTTAAAGGGATCAGCTCCTAATCCCATTAGGAGTTGCTGATCCAAATCATATTTGGATTTGAATTCCCTTTAAGTGATAAGGATAGACCCTTATCTTATCTACAAATTAGATCAGCCATCTCCTAATCTAATTAGGAGGTTTCCAGATCTGAATCTATTATTCAGATCTGGACTCTCTGAGTGGATAGGGTTAAGACTCTATCCTATCTGCTAATCTAATCTCAGATCCGCCCCTTAAATTAACTGATCAAACCAGCCCAGTTCGAAATGGGCTTTAGGCCCATGAAGTCTTAGTGCTCAGTATGCTTCCAAACTACTGCCCAGTTGGGCTTCTTTGCATGGCGTGGGACCCAAACATTGATCTACACATCAGCCACAAGGGTTCAACCCAGCCTTTGTTACAAAACCTGGCCGAATTCACTAAAAAGACAGTGAACCCCCTAAAGCCCATCACATGGACTCCTAATGGGCCCAACACTTGCACTAAGTGGTCCTTGGGCCAAGCCACCTTATAACCCAGGGACTGTGGGCAGATGCAAAATTAGCCCATTAGGTATTACCCTCAATGGTCTTACATTTAACCTCTCAGCCCATAATGATCATGCACTGCCCAACAAGAGAGGACCTCTCCCTCGGCTGCAAGGAACAGTGCTGCACTCTCTACTCACATGGATCCCGGGAATTAAAACCTTTTGCAAACATTTTGAAACCATAACATATATATATTTATATCTATATATAAAATATATTTTGCAAAACAAATTTCAATGATTGAAATCGACTGCCGGCAGTCTTGGTTTCCATCAGAGAGAGTGCCTCCCCGATCATTACCTTTGTCCGACAAAGGGGCTGATCCTGTCACTATGATCACCCACTCAAATGAATTCTCAGACTGTACCAACATACCCAGGTTTTGACCCCCTCTAAGGATCTCACTGATTGGCATATCAAAGGCATCCCAATCTGACACCTAGTGCAGTATCATAATCAAGTCTAGGGGTCAGGTGTAACTTTCCAGTTTTGCCCACTAATCACCAAGGTCCAGGGCAATACTAGAAATCTGGTCCGGCTCAAGGTTTCAAGTAAACCTACACTACATGTGCCTCGGGTCTCACCCTAGCGGCTGAGACAGGCCACCCCAACATTTGGCAGCACACCAGTGTCAGCCTTGGTAGGATAAATCTCCCCAGATTTATCCAACGGCTGCGAACATTCTAAACTAACACGATTCTCATTATGTGTCTAGTTTAAGGGTATTACACAGAAACACACCAGTATAACATGAATAAATATGCACTTTATTCATTTACAATAAATGTCATAAGTACATCAATCTGATTAGAGCTAAGGGCATATAACCCAAAATGCTTTGTCCTTTCATCATGGCCTTTGTCCTTTCATGAAAAACATTTGCAAGAAACAGATTGCGGATAAAGTGGCAGTCCACCTCAAAATGCTTTGTCCTTTCATCATGGCCTTTGTGAAGATGTCAGCAACTTGCATATCAGAGGCAACAACAACATGAGGGAGAGAGATAGAGTTTGCAAGAAACAGATTGCGGATAAAGTGGCAGTCCACGTCAATATGCTTTGTCCTTTCATGAAAAACAGGACTAGAGGCAACCTTAATAGCACTAGTGTTATCTGCATACAGAGGAATGGGCGAAGGAGAGGAATGACCTAACTCCTGAAATAAAGATTTAAGCCAAACAACTTCACTACAAACAGATGGCATTGCCATGTACTCTGCTTCCGTAGAGGACTTGGAAACAGTCTGTTGTTTCTTGCAGTCCCATGATATTAGAGAGTCACCCATGAAAACACACCACCCGATAGTGGAGCATTGTGTCGAGGCATCCAGCACGATCTGCATCAGCATAGGCCTTCAGTTGGAGAGAACAAAAGACCCTGTGATAAGGAACCTCAAATATAGAGGATGATTCAATGCACCGCAGTCAAATGAGGTTGATGAGGTACAGAGACAAACTGACTAACAACTTAAATTGCATGTGAAATGTCAAGACGAGTCATGGTCAGATAGATGAAAGGCCCTACAAGTTGTCAATAATGGGAAGCATCAGGAAGCAAGGAGCCTTCTGATTTGGATAATTTGACATTCAACTCCAAGGGAGTATCAACCTATTTATTATCGGTGAGGTTGGCCAACTTAACAAGATCAGAGGCATACTTGTGTTGGCAAACAAAATAACCTTGGAAGCTTCATTGGACTTCAAGTCCCAAGAAATAGTTAAGAGGGCCGAGATCCTTCATGTGATAGGAACTATGGAGAAGAGACTTGAGGTCCTGGATTCCTTCTATATCATCTCCAATCAATAGTATGCCATCCACATAAAGTAAGAGAATGGTAAGGCCCTGGGGTCTTTTCCGAACAAAGAGAGAGTAGCCCAATGCACTTTGGCTATATCCGGCCTGCACGACAACATCTTTGAATTTTTCAAACCAAGCTCGAGGGGCTTGCTTGATCCCATAGAGGGACTTCTTTAGTCGACAAACGAGGGAGGGATCACTATAGTACCCTGGAGGAGGTTTAATATATACTATTTCCTTTAGATGCCCATGTAAAAAGGAATTTTTCATATCCAGTTGAAAGATTGCCCAAGAGTGAGCAGCAGAGAGGGCTAAAAGAACACAAGCTGTAGTAATCTTGGCTACTCATGCTTATATCCTTGTGCCACAAGCCTGGCTTTGTAACGGTCCAGAGACCCCTCAGATCGTAGCTTGATAGAATAGACCCATTTGCTCCCATTCATGGTTTCAAATGTCGCTAATGTCGCCCGACATATGTCGATGTCGAGGCTCACCGACATGAAAATGGATGGTAATATAAAAATTACATTATGTCGGTCGACATTTCCTATATTTTGGAAATGTCGACCAAAATGGTCCAAATAACCAAAAAAATACAGTTTTCCTATTATGTCGACAAGATGTCAACCAATGTACATTAAAAATATAATATATTAGTATTTTATATTAATATAATACAGTATATTAATATAGATTATTCCATTAATAATTTCTATTTAATATTTCAAATAAAATATTTATAAAAAGAATTAACAAAATAGAAAAACAAAAGAATAAATTAATTACTGTATAATATAAAACAAAATATTTTTCAAGTAATAAAATATTAACTAGTTAGTATTTTTTAAAATATTTATTAAAATCAGAAAATGTTTATTAAATTTTATAATAAACCATATTCTACATTTAATATAAAAAATCAGAATAAATGTATTTCTATATACTAGTGYGAAATAAATATATTAGAATTTATAATAAATCAGAATTAAAAATAAGAAAAGAAAATATCAGATAACCTTGTAAAAAAATCAAAATGCATAATAAATCAGTAAATCGTCATTTACTAATTTGTTATTGATCTTAGTTTCTTAGCTTTAGATAATGGTTGGGAATAAGATAATAGTATATAAATATGTATTAATGCTTATTTTATCATTTTACAAAATATCTTTGCATATTTCCACATATTTCATAATATTTCCACAATGTCTAATTTTTACAATATTTCCCCTCGACATTTCCGATATATGTCCTATAGTTTGGTAAGCGACATTTCCATCGACATCAACATTTTAAACCTTGCTCCCAATAATAGAGCCATCTAAAGGTGTTGGGACAAGGTCCCAGGTGTCATTCTCATGAAAAGCTTGAATCTCTACATCCATGGCTTCTTGCCACTAAGGGGTGCTACTAGCCTACTACTAAGAGCGGGAAATATCTATAGAGGTCAAAACAGCAGAGAATGAACTATGGTTTGAAGGAAAACCATAGTGGTCAGGTGGTCTAGAGATACGAGCAGAACGACGTAAAGGAATAGGAGGAATCATTGAGGAATCTAAAACTGGAGAATCACTTACAGGGTTGCCTGTGATGGGCGAGGGATCCAAACCAGGAGGAAGAGGGGTTGTAAGCGTAGGAGCTGGACCACTAACCCGCTTGCGAAAGAAGACGAGAAGTTCCTTCTCATCAGTGGATGATGGAGTATCATGTTGTTCAAAATCATGCAAAATTGAAACAGAGGGTGTAGATAACTTAGCAATTCCTGGAAAAAAAAGATATGCTCAAGAAAAATCACATTTCGAGAAATATGAATTCGACGTGTTGAGGGTTCTCAACAAATGAATCCCTTATGGTTAGGGCTATACCCCACAAAAGCACACATGACAGATTGAGTCGAAAGCATTGAACATTCATGAGGAGGAAGATGAACAAAGCATGGACACCCAAAGACATGAAGATGGAAAGATCTAGGGGGGGATCCAAACATCTTTTGATGAGGAGAAATGTTAGCAAGCACAGATGATGGGATACAAGTGATCAGATATACTACAGTGCTAGTGGCCTCTACCCAGAATGTGGGAGGCACATGTTATGGGCCCGGGCGTACGATCGCGTCACGGGTCGGTCCACGGGGAAAAGCTCCTGTTTTCCCATGTTCCTCCCCTTCCTAGCCAAACCTATCTTGGCGTCCTAGAGGGTGATTTGTCCAAGAGATCACCGAACTCTCCTTTTGCTCTCTTTCTTGACTGGAAATTTGATATCTTTATTCAATAATTTCAGCTCCTTAAATAGGAGATTACAAGAGGTAAGAGTCCTCCTTGTAGGAAGACTCCTTGATAACTAAACTGCTTACAGATAAGATAGATAAGACTCCTAGATAAGACT
>NW_010729367.1:66711-90629 GCF_000365185.1 Nelumbo nucifera | reverse complement strand
CCAATGAAGGGGGTTCATCCTCATCGTCCTCTTGTTCCACCAGGAGGCAGAAAAGTCTCTTGCACTTGTGACCTGCTGAGTAGAGTTCATCACAATTAAAACACTGTCCCCTCGCCCTGCGTTCCGCCATCTCAGCCCTGGACAAGTGCTTAATAGGGGGGGCAACAATGCTGCTCCCCTCACTGGATGCTGATCTGGAATTGTGGTTCGTCTGTGGTTTCCGTTCTTGGCTGGCTGCTAAAGAGGGAGCCATTCCGAGTGGTTCTGGGGATGCCCATGCGGTTGGAGGCCGCCCCATACTGAAGGTTCCGCGGCTGAGCTGCATCTTTCGTTCGAAGGCGCGAGCTAGATTCATGGCTGTAACCAGGTTGGGAGGTGTTGCATCTCCACATCCACCCTCAAGGTTTCTGCTAACCCTGCGGTGAACATGTCTACCTGCTGGTCCGGTCGTACCGAAGCTGCTCTGGCAAGGAGGGTCTGGAATTGGCGCTGGTATTCAGCCACTGTTCCCGTCTGTTTGAGGTTGATCAGTTCACCCAACGGGTTGCTCGTCAATGGGGGCCCAAAACTGAGGAGGCAGTAGGATTTGAATTGGGTCCAACTGAGCCCGGGTTCCTCCTGCTCCAATTTATAAAACCAGAGTTGCGCCTCCTCCGTCATGTGGAATGTAGCCAAGCTTACCTTGTCGCTGTCCCCTGTCCATTGGTTGCGGAAGAACTACTCGCATCTATACAGCCATCCCAAAGGATCTCCGGCGCCACTGTATGAAGGGAACTCCAGCCTACTGTACTTGGGAACAACCGCGGCTACCGGGGGGACGACCTGCTGTTCGCCGGACGACTCCGTCAAGTATGGTCGGAAGCTGTTTGTGGTTACAGCCCCTTCTGGATTCCTCTCCTTGTTAGAGAAATACGATTCCAGCAAGCGTCACAGCTCCCGGACATCGTCTTTGACCTCACGAACCTCCACGCTGGTTTCCACAAGCCTATGCTCCAGTTCGTGGACCTTGGATGATAGCTGCTCCAGATCTCCCATAACGGTAGGCTCTGATACCAAGATGTTATGGGCCCAGGCGTAGGATCGCGTCATGGGTCGGTCCATGGGTAAAAGCTCCTGTTTTCCCTTGTTCCTCCCCTTCCTAGCCGAACCTATCTTGGCGTCCTAGAGGGTGATTTGTCCAAGAGATCACCGAACCCTCCTTTTGCTATCTTTCTTGACTGGAAATTTGATATCTTTATTCAATAATTTCAGCTCCTTAAATAGGAGATTACAAGAGGTAAGAGTCCTCCTTGTAGGAARACTCCTTGATAACTAAACTRCTTACAGATAAGATAGATAAGACTCCTAGATAAGACTAACTAAACTGCTTACAGATAAGATAGATAAGACTCCTAGATAAGACTCCCTACTCAAGAAGGATAAAAACTCCCTAAGATAAATCAGACTCTATACTAATCCTTATTGGAACAGATAAGATAAGAGTAAGAAAGCAGATAAGATAAAGATAAGGTAAGATGAACTGTGGCTAGCTAGATAATTTGATGAGGGTCCCATGTTACTGCTGCTGCCGGCGGCGGTACTTCTTCCCCACGAATGCGTCCATAACACATGTGGTTCTCTTGTAGGAGAGCCCTTAAAACACTAAGAATGTAACCATTCCTTCTTTTTGCCACACCATTTTGCTGAGGAGTGTTTGGGCAGCATCATTGGACTTGTATGCCATAATGTTTCAGGTAAGCCAAAAATTCTCTGTCACTGTATTCTCCCCCTAAGTCTGAGCGTAAGATTTGCACATTCACTTGGAAATGAACTCAAACCATGTTATTAAATAACCTAAAGGTTAGAAAAACTTATGATTTGTGTTTAAGAAAGTAGATCCAAGTGTACCTGGTACAATCATCAATGAATAGCACAAAATACTTATATCCCATCCAGGAAACAACAGAAGAAGTCCAAACATCACTATGAATAATTTCAAAAGCCGAAGTAACATGTTCAACTCGGTGAGTGAACGGCAAAATATGACTCTTACTCAAACAAAAAGAAACACAAGATGTATCAAAGGATTTCATAGAAGGAATTTTAGTTTTAATAAAACCAGACTCAAACAAGTATTTAGGTTTTTCAGAATTTGGGTGGCCCAAGCGTTTATGCCACAAATCTCAAACATAGTTTCTCTGACTAAAAACAAGAGTCAATGTAGAAGAGCTCAAAAAAGCAAAGGATGATGCTGATGGAGATTTCTCAAACTCCAATGCAAACAAGCGGCCTGTTAGACAGTGTATGCCCTTAGCTCCAATTAGATTGATGTACATATACATTTATTGTAAATGAATAATAATTTTTTCATGTTATGATTGGTGTGTTTCTATGTAATTACCCCTTAAATTGGACACTTATGAGGCTCGTGTTAGTTTAGAATGTTCTCAGCTGTTGGATAGACTTGGGGAGTTTATCCTACCAAGGCTAACACTAATATGCTGCCAAAGAAGTTGGGGCAGCTTGTCTTAGCTGCTAGGGTTGGACCCAGAGCACATGTAGTGTGTGTTTGTTTGAAACAATGAACCTGTTGGACAGTTTTTGTATGCCCTTAGCTTCAATCAATTCTGATGTACTTTTGATATTTAATGTAAATAAATGAAGTACATGTTTGATTCATGTTATGTGTTTTACTTCTGTGTAAGACCCTAAAACTGGACACTTAATGAAACTTGTGTTGGTTTTAAATGTTCACAGCCGTTGGATAAGTCTGGGGAGATTTATCCTGCCAAGGCTGACACTGGTGTGCTGCCAACTGTTGGGGTGGCTTGTCTCAGCCGCCAGGGTGAGACCCAAGGCACACGCAGTGCAGGATTTCTTAAACCCTTGAACCGGACCAAATTTCCAGTATTGCCCTGGACCTTGGAGATTAATGGGCAAAACTAGAAAGTTACACTGACCCCTAGACCCAATTATGGTACTGCACTAGGTGTCGGATTGGGCTGTCTTTGATATGCCAATCAGTGAGATCCTTAGCGGGGGTCAAAACGTGGGTATGTTGGGCAATCTGAGAATTCATCTGAGTGGGTGATCATAGTGACGGGATCAACCCCTTTGTCGGACAAAGGTAATGATCGGGGATGCACTC
Source organism: Nelumbo nucifera (assembly GCF_000365185.1). Next base: position 87,502 of record NW_010729367.1, on the reverse strand, counting down.
TCTCTGATGGAAACCATACTGCCGGCAATTGATATCAATCGTTAGAATTTTGTAGTTGCAAAATTTATATATGATATATATTTAAGTATGGTTTCAAAATGTTTGCAAATGGTTTTAATTCCCGAGATCCATGTGAATAGAGAGTGCAGCACTGTTCCTTGCAGCCGAGGGAGAGGTCCTCTCTTGTCGGGCAATGCTTGATCATTATGGGCTGAGAGGTTAAGTGTAAGGCCATTTGGGATGATACCCGATGGGCTAATCTTGCACCTGCCCACAGTCCCTGGGTTTTTACAAGATGGCTTGGCCCAGGGACCACTTAGTGTAAGTGTTGGGCCCATAGGGTCCATGTGATGGGCTCAAGGGGTTCACTAGGCTCTCCAGTGAATTCGGACAGGCCTTGTAACAGAGGCTGGGCCGAACCCATGTGGCTGGTGTGTAGATCAATGCTTGGGTCCCACGCTACAAAGAAGCCCAACTGGGCAGTAGTTTGGAAGACATTTGAGCACTTGATTCTTATTGGGCCTAAAGCCCACGAACTGGGCTGATTTGATCAGTCATTATTAGGGGGCGGATCTGAGATTAGAATGAGCCCAAAAGCTTATCTAATCTGCAGATAAGATTAAGAAAAGTTCTAATCCAAATACAGATTTGGATAAGGGCAACTCCTGATATGATAAGGAGTTTTTCTTAATCATTAAGCAACTGGAGGAAACCCTATTCGATTTTACAAGAATTCGAGCCCTAGGGAACACACAACACACCCTGCAGTTCACCACCTTCTTCTCTAGCTTCCACCTGTTGCAGCGGCCACCATCTATTGCAGTTCGATTTCTCTGTCAGAGAAAGATCAAGAAAAGTTCTTGATATCAGTCTTTGCTGAAAGGCTAATCCAGTTCGGTGCTCATTGCTTCCAAAGGATTCTTGTGAAAGATTCAGTGTGTAGGACGCACTCTGCTGGTTTTGTTCCACAGTTGCTGTGTCATCTTCAGCAAGAATGGATCTTGGTGTCTTCTTTGAGCGTGAACACCAACTTTGGGAGATATTATTTCTCTGGATCAAGTATAATCACTCGCTTCTCTCTTGGTTCAGATCTGGTTCGGTTCTGGTTCAAGTAGGATCCTTGAATCTTGATTCTAAAACAGGGAATGTGATTCCCAGTTGGAAGGTAGGTAGAAAATTTTTTGAAATTCGCCCACCCATTCCGCAACCTTTTGGCGTCCATACGATGGATTTTACCATTCCTTTCAGAACCCAGACCAATTTCCAGTTATGCCTTGAACCTTGGAGACTGATGGGCAAAATTGGAATGTTACACATAACCCCTAGACTCGATTATGGTACTGCACTAGGTGTCGGATCGGCTGTCTTTGATATGCCAATCAGTGAGATCCTTTGGGAGTCAAAACCTGGGTATGTTGGGGCAGTCTGAGAATTCACTCGAATGGGTGATCATAGTGACAGGATCAGCCCCTTTGTCGGACAAAGTGAATGATCGGGACTGCACTCTCTCTAATGGAAACCAAAACTGTCGATAGTCGATTTCAACCGTATTTGAGATTTGTTTTGCAAACCATATTTATATGATATGTTTTAAGGAAAAGGGTTTGCAAAAGGTTTTAATTCCTGTGACCCATCCGAGCAGAGAGTGCAACATTGCACCTTGTAGCCAAGGGAGAGGTCATTCCCTGTTGGGCAATGTTTAATCATTATGGGCCGAGAGGTTAAGTGTAAGAGACCATTAAGGGTTGTTTACCTGATGGGCTATATCTTACTTAAGTCTATTATCCTTAGGCCTTCATAGGATGGTTGGACTCAATGATCATTTAACTGTAAATGTTGGGCCCATTAAGAGCCCATGCTGATGAACTCAGGGGTTCACTATGCTTGATAGTGAATTCGGCCAGGCCTTTTAGGTTGGGCCTAAATGGGCCAGCAACTACCTAGGGACGTGAGCCACTTACTTAATGGGCCTAAAGCCCATGATTAATTGGATTAATCAAGTGGTCAGATGACAGCTTAAGCAGTCACGTGACTTGGGCGAATATGGGTTTGGATAAGGGTCTGGAGCCTCCATTATGATAAGAGGATAAGTCTTATCCACTAAGAGAGTCCAAACCCAAATAAAGATTTCGATTAGGAACCTCCTAATTCGATTAGGAGTGATGTTCCTTAAGGTTAAAGAAAGGAGAGATCAAACTGCTCCAGTGACATCATCTTCTCTCAGTTCTCTCTCTCTGCTCTTGCCACCCCAGAAACCCTAATTCATTCTCCACCTTTGGGACTAATCTTGATCAGTTCTTATTTATGTTTTTTGCAAGAAAATATCAGGTTTATTTCGTGCTCACCTCCCTTGTACGATCCAATCTGTTGGATTGTAGTTTTGCTGAAAACTGCATTGCTGAACCAGCTTCATTCTAACCTGTGCCATCTTCAATGGAGGCTGGTTTTGGGATTTAGTTTGGGCGTGAACTACCACTTTGGGAGCTACACTTGCGGAATCCATATCAGGTATACATCTCCCTTCCTTTTGGTTTCAAATTTGGTCCGGCCTCGGTGCAAGAATGATTCTTGAAAAATGCAATTTTTCTAAAACTAGAATACGATTCCCTAAAGGTTGCAAGAAAATTTTTTGAAATTTTGCCCAACCATCTAGCATGGTTCATCCATCCATATGATGGATCTAACCTTCCTTCACGGTCCATCCTACACCCCTTCCCTTTCACCTTCCCAATGCACTGGTCTAGTTGTATCTCTTCCTTATTCATGAAAGCAGAGGATTCTCCCTTGGTAATAGGGGTATTAGACACTCGTCCCTCAGACACTTGATAAGCTCGTGGCTGATTCTTCTTCATGGGTCCCTTGGGTGGATGAATTGGGCAATTTGGAATGATATGTCCATGTTGTTTGCAATATGTGCAGACATTCTTCTTTTTGCAATGAAAGGTTATATGTCCATATCCTTTACATTCATTGCATTGAGTTTTAGAAGGGTCCTTTCCACCAGATTTCTTATTCCCTTGTGCAAGAAAAACAATATCAATCCCTGAATCAGGATGTTTCCCTTCTATGTATGCAGCAGCTAAGATCTAGTTTCTTCCCTCAACAACTCTCCCATCACAGAGTTTAAGTCTGGAAGAGTTCCTCTACTCAAAATATTTGACCTGATTATTTCATACTCAGGTCTCAACCTCATGAGAAATTGGTTAACTTTCCTATTTTCAAAATGTTTCTGCAAATACTTGACACATTCAACAGGATCAGAGGGTTCAGTATGAACAAGTTCATATTCAACCCAGAGATCAATAAAGCCTAAATAGTATTCTTGTATCTTTTTGTCCCCTTGCAATAAGCAAAGATTTCAGATTCAATCTGGTATCGCCGTGACATATTGGACTGATGATAAACCTTTTTCAAGTAGGCATACATCTCGTAAGCAGTCCTCAGTCTTCTCATAGGAACACTAATGTGAGGCACAATGGAGCTCAAAATCCAGGAGACTAACTTTCCGTTGTCAAGCTTCCATTGTGTATAGGCTTTACTATCAGCCTCAGCCTCATCAAGTTTACATACAGTCCCATTCAAGTAACCTTCAAGTCCCTTTCCCTCAACATAGAAATCAAAATGGAATTTCCACATATTGTAATTAGTTCCATCAAATTTTACAGAGAGAAAATCAACCTTTTCAGCCATCATAAATGAGCGAAAAAACAACCCAGAATAGCAATACAAACTAGGGCAGCACAAACTTTAGAAGAATAAAAAATCTTCCAATAAACACCACAGAATTAGGGCAGCACAAACTAGGGTTCCAAGGACTGATAACCAAGAGAAGAAAATACCCTAGGGCAGAACAAAATCTAGGGTTCCAAGGACTGATAACAGTCGATTATGACAATAGTATGATGCACCAACCTGAAATGAGAAGCTTTCCAGATCAGCTTGAAGAGAGGACCTGATGTTTGTTGAAGTTCCTTGGTTAGAAAAAGAAACCAGGTTCAAATACTGTTGGTGTTGAGGGAGGAAGCAGCCAGACTGATGAGACTCCTTAAATCTATGACTGTTCAAAACTGAACCACAAAGAGAAAAGCCGCTGCCCCCCAGGAGAAATCAGTACACAGTCGGAGGAAGAAAACAAAACTGCTGCCGCCCAGGAGAGAAGACCAGAACTCCTCCAAGACTTGTTAGTTTCTGCTGATTTTCTGAGAGAAAGAAGAAGGTTCTAGGCAACACAGCTGGTCAGAAATCCTTCTAGACAGAAGGTTTCAAGAGGAACAAGGGTTAGAAGAGGCCTAACACCAGCCAAAAACACCCTGAGAACAGAAACCCTAATATGCCCAACAAATGAGCAAGGAAAGAACAGCCTGCTCTGGTACCATGTCAACAGACCCAGAGCAGAATACAAAATTCTGGGGATGAAGAATAGATGATTCGACCCTACCCCAAGGGTCCTTTATATAGAAAGTGAAATTACAGAAATTACAGAGAGGCCCTTGTAGGGCAACACAATTTAGAGAATTTATAGAGAGGCCCTTGCAGGGCTGAAGTGAATAATAATAAAAATAAAATCGTACATCAGGGAGTTCTTTCACAGATGCAAAGTGAGGGGATGAAGTTTTGGATCTTCAACAACAAAAAGAACTCCAGATGGTTACAGGAGACATGATGGAAGTAACTTTCAGCTACATTAAGTGAAGTGCTAATTCCCTAGTTGGGGAGAGAAAATATTTTATAGGCACAGTTATAAAAGAGAGGGCATGGTGTAGGGAGAGATAAGAGGTTTTATCTCTCATTGACTTTGATTTGTATTTACAGTCCTTGTACTCTAGTTCATTCTAATTGATGAATTATGAAGTAATTGATCAAAAAAGATAGCAATTATGCTCCAAACAACACCTAGGTGGAATAAGGTCGGTGATGTTGATGAAAACAATGATGAAAATAGTAATAGAAATGATGACCCATGACTCATAATTTGCAGCCTCAGTTGGCTTTCGTTATAAGAAAGATAATTGGGAGCAAACCAGTACAGTACAAAAGGGCAGAAAATATGAGATATTTGACACAACTGGTGAGGTCTTGGAAGTTGTATTGTTCTTCTGGGAAGCATGAGATATCTTTAAAGGTATGAGCTTATCTCAACCCTAGACCTGAAGGGACTTGCATATTTAAGAGCAAAAGTTAATAAATGAATACTGGAATCTTTAGAAAGCATAACTGATTAACAGAAGAAACTCTACTAGATAAACAGATATTACAACTGGACTATTGAAATCAACACTGAAACCCTTAACAAGTAGATGACACTGCATATTTATTTATACCTTTGAAAGAAACAGATAAGAAAAATATATTGATGGCATGGAAGATTGCAAATGTATAAAATGGACATCATATATAAGTATCCCGTGGCATCTTGGACTCATCTTACATACCATCCTGGTTAACTCCAATCTAGTTAGACCATCAGTGACAACATTTAAGGCCCCTAGGTATCAACCTGAGGATTGTTTGAGAAGAACCCTAGAGAAGTTGAATTTCATTAAGCAGATTTAGCGATCTTCATGTAACCTTTCCAAAAACCTTCAATCAGGAGGGATGAGAAAGACCTTAAAAGCATGGTGGGACAAAGCCTGAAGAAAAGCCATCATTTCAAGCTTTAAGGAATCTTCTCCAACACTTGGTGAACTCATAACCCAAACCACTACCATTCCTCTCTGAAACTCAACCACCAATGCTTGATGATCATGGGTGGCATACAAAACAATTTTCCAACCTCAACTCCTTATTGAAATCTCCAGAGGGATCAATAGCACAAATGGATTAAGGTGAGGACTGCAGAAATGAAAGCAGGTTCCTACATACGCCATCCCACTGCTTTCATAGTTAACATGATCACTTATATTTGCAACATTCATTGGAAAATATCCAAGCTAATATAAAAGGAGATCTGTCTAATGTATAACTCCACCAGTGTATCTTGTCTCATACTTCTCAAGCCCAAGGAAAGAGGGTTGTGTCAGGTTGGCAGCTGATCTGCAAAATACTAGCCAATCCAATATGAACACAATTCCTAAATCATTTTGTGCAATCATCGGTGTTCTATGGATAACAATGTATTGCATCGACACTCAAAATATACAGTGGTTCACCATTATAATGTTTCTTCATAAATGATTTACTGAGACTATTGAGATTGTTTGGGGGCAAGGGTATTTTGTCATTTATATTCTTTTATATTTGGATGCCCATGTGAGGGCTTACTTCTAATTTCTCTCAATAATAAAAAATCTCAAGTTTGAGAGAGTGAACAGTAACCCTCTCCTCTCCATTTGTAACTCTCTTTCTATTCTCTCTTTCCTTCTCTTCTTCTTGCTTTCTTTCTCAATAAAACCCTTAGATATTGCAGCTTGGTATCAGAGCAACTAGAAGGTCTGGGAGAGTCTTTCTCTACCTCTGAGCAAAAACCTCTCTTGAGGAGAGTCTTTCTCTACTGATTCTTCCTCTTGAATCAGAATACAAACAACCTCTCTTGAGGAGAGTTCTTTTCTATCGGGGGGAATTGTTGGAGATCACATTGAGACTGATGTGTGCACATGTTTCGCACTTACATTAGGTGCAGGAGACATTAGTTTAGGACATATTTTGCTTAATGTAGGATTTGGGTTCACTTAAAGTTTCATTTTAGTAGGGGTTATTTTTTATTTTTATATTTGGTAGGGGTTATTTTGCTTATTTATTAGGGCTATGTTATACTTTTGAGAAATAGAAATTTTTGAATTCTTCTCTTTGACTTATTTTTCCCCTCTCTATTGCATCTTCATTTCTCCTGTTCCTCATCTTTCTTCTTCTAACAAGTGATGCTGCATCACCTTGCCACGAGGCATATGCATTAATGCCTTTTAAAACTATGGGTTGAATAAGCCTAATATTGAACTCAATCATGTCACACCCAAAGTCGCTTTCCTCCACATGAGTACACAAAAAGTCCCTATAAGAATATTACCATTAAAAGTACAGATGGTCTCCAACACCCTCCCACAATGAAAACCCCTATATAAGCATACACAACCTTAATCTTTCCACAGCCTCCCCAAAACTCAAGCTTTAATTGGCACTTAGAAAGCCAACATGAAGTAGTTAACAAACACAAGCCTATGGAAGAGGGAAAAACATTAACCATCATCACCCAAACAAATCCAACCAAAGATAATACATTCACCAAAACACCCAAAAAGAGTATCAAAATAGTCAATCTTGCACCAATAGCAAACCAACATATCAAAAAAAATTGATGATATATTGATATCATTTGTAAGACTATGTGATTAGTCATCACGCACCACTAGCAGTGAAATAGGATGGCATAACAACATGAATCCAACTGATCACAACTCATAAATCATGATGAGATGGGAAACCATGTACATCGCATCGTATTAGTGCATTAAACTCCCTGACAGAACATCCACCTATCATTTTTTTTTGAAGAGTAAATGAAAATTTATTAAATCAAAAAAGAAGAGTACAATCCAAATGGTGACAAGGTGTCACCACTTCTCACACAACAAACTAACTGTTAATAAGAGCAGACAATAATCCAAATTACAACAACTGAATTTCTAGAATATTCCAAAAATTCCTTCCCATTTCAGATCTACCGATTTGATCAACAAACTCCCTGACATAACACCCACCTATCGCATCCATCACAAGTAATCTCAAACTTGAACAAAGATCAATGGCCCATACTGAATTCAGTTTGCAGAAATTTTGGTAAGCCATAAAATCTTGGATGATCAGCACAAGTCTCAAAACCCAGTCCAAAACTCATGATACATGAGTTATTCTCTCAAGTGTAGTGAAAATCTTTAAGTTACCTTTGAACACCAAAAATATCTCCAAAAAGAAAGGATGTGAATCAAAATATTAGTCTAAGGCCTCTAGTTGATGCAGATCTGAGATTAGTACTGAGATCTGACATTTTTATATGTAACATTAAATTTATTTATTAGGAGAAAAGTTGAGTTAATAATACAAGCCAAGCATCCCTATCATTCTGTTGGCAGCATCAACAAGCCCCCATTTTATTAATTATAATGTTTACAACTGTCCCAAAGCAACCAATTCCTATTAACCCCCTGCTTAGCAAGCCCATTATCTAGACTATTGGCTACCCTTGGAACCAAAGTGTAGCTGACTTGAGTATCCCTTGAGAGATTCCTAATTTCCCTCATTATGTTTGTGTGGCCATTTCTATATGCTGCTTCTCCTTAGCTACCGCACTACCACTTTTGAATATCCTTTAGTGCAACATTCCTGAAATTTAAGGTTTTCCCCAACCTTTAGTCCATGCACAACTGCCAACAGCTCTGCTTTCATGGAGTTTCCATGTCCAATAGAACCTGAAGAAATTGCTAGGGTAGAACTAAGGTTATTTCTAAAAGCCCCTCCAACTGAAATCAGACATTTTTCCCTTGCAAGTCCCCCCCCCCCTCCTCCCACCCCGCAAAGAAAAAAGACCAAAAGAAAAAACAAGAAAAAGAAACCATCTAGGATGCTTTTCTGAAATTCAAAGAAAATCCCCAATGAATGATAAACTAAACCTGAACCCCAAGGAATTTCAAATAACCAGAAACTCTAGAACTATTTGTTACAGCCCCAAAAAATTGTCCAGAATTCATGAAATAACCCCTGAACTGTTGTAAATTTCGTTTTGACTGATGAGTGTACCAAAGGTGTACGGTGTACCACTGCACAAGATGAAAGACAATCTATGCAAGCTAGTCAAGTATTTACGCCTAGCTTGAAGGGACGTGTTGAGAGGCACTAGCCAAAGGGCATTGTTTTCTATCTTTAATTTATATTTAATTAAGGGCAAAATTATATAGGTATTACTACAAAGTCTAAATAGGCTATGCCCAATACCTTTTTGGCCTCTTTTACAAACTTCTCTTTATTCCCTCTTCTTTTCAATATCCTTATCCTTCAAGAACATCTTCTCATATTTCTTCAGTTCCTACCCTAGATGTGTTTCTTTTCCACACATAGTCCTCTGTCTACTAGTTGAAATTCTAGGGTTACTACCACGATATATTAGCAAGTTGTAACAATTCTACAGTGGACAAACACTGAGTTCCAAGCACTCATTGAAAACAACACTTGGAATCTTGTTTTGATTCATCTTACCTCAAAATGATTTGGAACCAAATGGCTATTGATAAAAAAAAAAAAAAAAAAAAAAAACAAAGTGGAACCAAATGCTTTTTTCAGTTAACCTAAATTCAGTGGAACAATTGATAGATAAAAGGCACACAATGTTACATAGAGTTTTAAAAGAAGCATGCGGTAAATTATATAGAAACCTTCACTCTTGTTGCCAAAATGACTATACATATTCTGCTTTCCATCTATACAATCCCATAGTGGACCATCCTTAAGATTGATGTCAAAAATGCCTTTTCCTAACATCTAAAACAGACAGTCTATATGGTACAAGTCAATAGTTTTTGTAATTGGAGAATTCACTATATGCTCTAAAGAAAGCACTTGGGGCTGGTTTGAATGATTCTGACAAGCTATCAATGAATGTCATGTATGTACATATGATAGATCTTATGGGAGTTATTCCACTACTTGTTACTGTGGAAGATAATTCCATGCTCACTAAAAAACTGGCTATGGAGGAGGGTTAAGGAGGTGGTGTGGTCCATGAACAAGGATAGTGCTCCGGGTCCAGATGGCTTTACGGGGTATTTTTTTCACCCACTATTGGGAGATTATCTCTAAGGATGTATTTGCGGCTGTTGATCATTTCTTTTTGGGTGGTGAGCTACTGGTATGCTATACATCTTCTTTTATTTCGCTCATTTCAAAAGTGAAAACACCCAAAAGGTATGCTGATTTTCATCCTATTAGTCTTAGTAATTTCTGTTACAAGATTATTGCTAGATTGTCGGGGATTCTCCCTAAGTTGATATCCTCTGAACAGGCTGCATTTGTGAAGGGCAGGATGATTACAGATAATATCTCGCTAATGCAGGAGATGGCCATTGATATTGATAAAAAGGTATTAGGAGGAAGTTCCATTCTTAAACTGGATAAAACTTTAGTGCAAGTAATAAGAAATGATTCAAGGGCCCATAATTTAACAATGGATATGGCACTGAACAGGATGGAATGGTGAAACAGGATTCATGTAGCCAACCCCATATAGTTGGAACAAGGCTTAGATGTTGATGATGATGATCTGATGTACCTTAACATAATTATTTTATCTATTTTATGTGGTGTACCTAGAAGGGTACTGATGTAAAATCTAACATTCTAATATTAAGCTATAAGATTAAAACCAAAAAAGATGTTAAGTTATAAGTTCTTTTTGGCCACTGGATTAGATAGAGTACTCTCTCTCTCTTACAGTATTTGCACGACAGATGAGACAACTGTTTTACCTATAATATATTTGATTTTTCTTTCCTTTGTAGTAGACACAAAACTTTATTTTAGCCCCACTAGCATCCAAAGAATCCCCTGATACTTTTGTTTTTTCTCTCTCTCATAGCATGAATGTCTATCGATAATTGCATGAAACAATTATTTCACTTATGATATATTTGATTTCTCTTTCCTTTGTAGTGTACACATAACTTTACTTCCCCCTTCTTGTATCCAAAGAACTCCCTTGCTCCTTATGGTATTAGAAGCACATTAGCAACTTCTGCTAGTGAAAATTTTATAGGAAATTCTATCTGTCAAGTGTACACAGGGTTTCAATTTTCACTTTTTTAATTCCCTATTCACAAATACCCATAAAGTTAAAGTAGCATCAAGAACACCTTTTAAGGGATTGAATTTTCAATATGTAATTTGGTGAAGAGAGCAAATTTAATCAGAGTTTATCTTTTTTCAAAAAATTTACCATTTTATCTTATTTTAAAAAATAGAATATAATATAGACTACAGACATTGTATAAAATCATCAAGAATCCTTTGTTCTTAGAATTTAAATATGCAATGAATTACTAAACCACAAATGCCCATAGTTGTCAAGGCGACGCCTAGGCGACAAGGTGCCCTTTGAGGCTCGCCTCGCCTAATTGCCAAGCAGTTTTGTACTTTCTATTATAAAATACTTTTTATTCTTTATTTTTTGAGATTATAATTATAAAATAGATTTTATTAAACTAATTTCTTTTTATTATTTTCCTATTTGTTAGGGTTTAATCAACACAAACATTGCTAAATTCTATATTGAAACCTCAAAGACTTCAAAACCTGAACCAATAAGTAAGGAAGAACTAAAAAATTTGTCTAATCAACACATTTTCTTCTCTTCTTCTTCTTCTACTACTACTACTACTACTACTACTACTTTTTCTTTTCTTCTTTTCCTTTAACAAAAATAAGGGCTCAGCCCCTATATTTTTTGAATTTTCTCTTCCTTCTTTTTCTTCTCATTAATATGTTGATTTTCTATACTTTAACATGAACTCTATACTTATGAAAATTATGAATAATTATTAAGGAAATATGGAACTACTCTTAAGATCTATATTTTTTATATCACCTAGGCAACTAGGCGACAAGGCACCCCCCCCTGTCACCTAGCCTTGCCTTGGCGCCTTGAAAACTATGCACATGCCTTAATATTCAAATAATACATTCTTTAATCATTTCATGATCCTAGAGAAAGAAAAGCTTGATTGACTACAGTACTTTATATAAGCAGCAAGCTGTGATACCATTACTAACACAGTAATGATACCGTGTAGAATTTCCTTGAATAATTTCAACATTCTTTAAGCCTTAATTTATGATATACATGCAAAGTTAGGGATACCAAAAAGAGATATCAATTTGTAATTCTGTCTTGGGTCAGCTTCTATGCTGACTTCTTTGTAACTTCTTGTTGTACATTAAAGCATCTTAACTAATGAAATTTTTCAGAGTTATTAATCAAAAAAAAAAAAAAAGTTAGGGATATCAAAAAGAGGACATGTAATGAGTATACTTTAAGGTAAATAAAATCTTCTAACTTCTCTTCCATCAAACAGGATTATATTTACAAGGGAGGCAATTCATAGATGGTGAATGAATATGGTTGTTGTGGAGCTACTTTTAGTAAGAAATCTATGTGAAATTTGTGAAAGAAGAGGAGAGTATGCATAACACGAAGAGTTTAAGAAACACATGAACCCTCTTATTAACATTTGGAATGAAAACCAAAACAAATGTGTTTCCGATGGGAAAAAATGCTACATTATGCCAAAATAAGGTAAGTCTCCCCATATCAATGACCTATAAGTAGACTTGGATATGGCCTTCCTCCAACTAAAAATCATACTCAGAATAAGTAAGAAAAATAGCCATCCAAGATTCCCAGGGCAAGCATTAAAAGGAATCATTTATGAACCATAATCCTGGTTCCAAATAAGGTGAAGTAAGACATGTTCATTAAAATTTCAGTTCAGAATAACAATATTAAGTAAGAAAATATAGCATTTCTGCAGGAATGTAATAAATAGATAAACAAAGACCAATCTTGAATTAATTAAAATCAAATTAAGCGAAAGCCACAAATCCAGAAAATAAATATGCATAAAAAAACAGAGCTTAAATATGAATCCAAATTTTAAGATATAAAGAAGTCATCGAAGTAGGATAAGAAAATAAATCAAGAAAATATATAAATAAACAGAGAAAAGTTACCTGATTCAACTGTATTCACTTGGCTAGTTTTCTTTGGTGGTAGGGGTGAAGAGGAAGAAGAAACTGAGGCACCATTATCTTTTTCCGTGTAAACTCTACCAGTGTCATTTAACAAATCTTGAGCTGTATGGTTAGAAGTCTCCTTGGTCACTAAAACATTGGGAATAACAGAACTACTTGTTGGCACCTCAGGTTTTTGTTGATTTACGGGTTCCACTCCTCTACTTGAATCCGTGGAAACCAATTTCGTTTTTTCACCTGAACCAGATGAGGATTTCAAGTTTATAGCATCTGAATTACCAATTTGAGAATAATTCTGAGAAATCACAACTGCGGTATCGTTACCAAGAGGCAATGGCAACCCGACTTTGCTCGAATGATCAATACCTTGAAAAGTGGAACCACTGGGATAAGAAATTAGAAGCCACGATGCAAAAATTAGAAACAGAGCTAGTCCTCCCACTGAGATTACAATGGAGGCAAGTGTCCGTGGAAAAGCCGCCATGCTTTAAAACCCAGGCGGCGCCAATGTCATGGCTTTGCAATACGATGACTCTACTTCCAAAACGCACAACACATTTTCCGCAACAAAACAAGATTCTACAGAAATGTGGATTTCGTATTCCGAAATTCAAACTAAACCAATGACATGATCTAAGATCCACGTAGATAATCACCCGGACCAAATCGTAAGACTTCGTGACTAGAAAACTGAACAAATACAAGATGCATTCAATCGACCTTTATCTCACAGTTCAACAACAAATTGGCGATAATCACTCAAATTTCCAAATCTGTCAACTCAACTTCAATCTTACCTGGATCTGCACTTCAAACTCTAGATCCCATTAAATACAACTGAATCCCCTAATAATTAAACAGCTTCTTCTCTCAAACTCCAAATTCTCATTAAATTACAGCAAAAAAAAAAATTTAATAACGTCAAACTCAATAAATGCATTTCGATTTCTCTTCCAAAGATTTAATCTTCAATCGTAAACAAAACTCACAACGCAAATCCGAACGCCGGAATTTACCCATATCAATAATTTTTCCAGATTCCAACCACTAGCCTACCATAACCATAAGAAACGAGCAATCCTCAACTTACAAAACGAAATCCAAGTCCATGTAAGAACGGACGAGCAAACCCGACCTGCCTATCAACAAAATGGAAACTTCTTTTTCTTTCTATGGTAATGCTACAAGCGTCAATTGCTCGATTAGACGATAAAAATGGAAATGGGTCTCTATTCCATTGACCAGATTATCCTACCCTGCTTCCATTTTGTATAGCGGACATCAGGGTTATTCTTGGAAATATAAATCAATAACCGTGTATTTAGACAAGTGTAGTGAAATCTCGGATCCAGAGACGGAATTTTCCGCCATTAAAATATGCGGAGTTCGGAATACCATTCGGACCAGTCCGGATTTCCTGCACTCGGTTTTCTCCATGCGGAGTACACTTCCAAGATTGGTCGTGGTTCACATGCACACCCAGCTCACGGATACCCCCTTCATTCTAACCCTTTTCCTTGTATGAGCTCACTATAACCCTACTTCTAGAAGCCTCTCATGCTTTTGACGTTTTAGTTGAAATATTAAAGTGAAGGTTTGTCGTCATAAATTTGGGGTTTTTATTGTTCAGTCCACGCCAAAAACCCTAGTTCCACGTACAATTAGGTGTAGGTGATGTTAATTTACAGGCGGGTATGGGTGTTATAAATTTGAATTGTCTTAGGTTGCAGTTCAAATCAGAATTCTGAGATAGAGTGCAGTCTAAAAATCCCCATAAACTTTTGTATGTTATATTGCCACGTTGCAACACATAGGCAATGTGTCATTATAGTGCAAAGGCTATATTGATGACCATTGAATAGACAGTTAACATTAGCATATTAGCCAAACCAGCTAGAGTTAATTGGCCAAATTTCAAAAAAAAAAATTTAATATGAATCTGAAAAATGGATTCTCTAAATTTGGAGAATTGGATTCTCCTAAATTGATCTAGTATTGGATTGAATCAGATTTGATTTTAAAATTAAATATGAGCATATATGATATGGAGACCATAAAGTGCAATTCCCAAAATGGTGGTTCATGTGCAATATTCAAATCCAAATTGTCCTCTCAATTAAAGAAGAAGAAACCAAACCTACAACTAGTTTTTGAAGGGTTAGGATCCATCATATGGATGGCCAAACCATATTGGATGGCTGGGAAATTTTTCAAAAATTTCCTAATCCTTCTGGAAATTGAATTCCCTATGTTTCGAAAAACTGCATTTTTCAAGGATTGGTCTTGTATTGAACCGGACCAGATTTGAAACCAACCAAAGAGGGAGATGTATATCTAATACGGATACCACAAACGCAAATCCCAAGGTGGAAGTTCACTGCCGAAACAGTCCTAAAACCAGCCTCCACTAAAAATGGTGCAATGTACTCCTGAAAACGGTTCAGCAACGCAGTTTTCAACAAAACTGCAATCCATCTGCTTGGATCAAACTAGGGAGGTCAGCACGAAATTTCTCTCAATTTTTCTTGCAAAAATTAGAGGAAAACTAATCTCTACCAATCCCAAATAAGCTATAGTCAAACTGGGAAAAACTAGGAGACAAAAGAGTGCAGAGATGACTAGAAACTACAAAAATATGAAGTTGTCTTGGACGGGTCCACCCCCTCCACTTTTATATTTCTTATGGAACTATCTCCTAATCTAATTAGGAGATAATCCAGATCTAAATCAAATATGGACTCTAATTAGAGAGATATACCTTATCTTCTTATAAGATTAGGCCTGATTTGTATGGCGTGGGACCCCACAATGACTTCACATAAGTCTACATGAGTCCAACCCGGCCTTTGTGGAGATTTATCCTACCAAGGCTAACACTAATGTGCCGCCAAGTTGGTTGGGGTGGCTTGTCTCAGTTGCCAGGGTGAGACCTGAGGTAGATGCAGTGTGGGTTTTCTTGAAACCCTGAACCGGACCAGAATTCCAATATTGCCCTGGACCTTGGAGATTGATGGGCAAAACTGGAATGTTACACCTGACCCCTAGACTCGATTATGATACTGCACTAGGTGCCGGATTGGGCTGTCTTTGATATGCCAATCAGTGAGATCCTTAGAGGGGGTCAAAACATGGGTATGTTGGGAAAGTCCAAGAATTCATCTAAGTGGGTGATCATAGTGACAGGATCAGCCATTTGTTGGACAAAGGTAATGATCGGGGATGCACTCTCTCTGATGGAAACCAAAATTGCCGGCAGTTGATTTCAATATATATATATATGTATGTATGTATTATGATTTCAAAATGTTTGCAAAAGGTTTTAATTCCCGGGATCCATATGAGTAAAGAGTGCAGCACTGTTCCTTGCAACCGAGGGAGAGGTCCTCTCTTGTCGGACAGTGTTTGATCATTATGGGCTGAGAGGTTAAGTGTAAGACCATTGAGGGTAATGCCTGATGGGCTAATCTTGTATCTACCCACAGTCCTTGGGTTTTTATAAGGTGACTTGGCCCAATGACCACTTAGTGTATGTGTTGGACCCATTAAGAGCCCATGGTGATGGGCTCAGGGGTTCACTGTCCCTTACAGTGAATTCGGACAGGCCTTGTAACAGAGGCTAGACTGAACTCATGTGGTTGATGTGTAGATCAATGTTTGAGTCCCACATCATACAAGGAAACCCAACTGGGCAGCAGTTTGGAGGCCGAATGAGCACATAGACTTATTGGGCCTAAAGCCCAATTCGAACTAGTTTAATTTGATTAATTAAAGAGGAAAAATTCTAGGATTTAGATCAGTAGATAGGATATGGAGTTATCCCTATCCACTCAGAGAGTCCATATCCAAATAGAGATTTGGATCAAGAAGCTCCTAATGAGATTAGGAGGGTTGATCTTGATCTGCAGATAAGATAAGGGATTATCCTTATCTTCTAAAGAGAGTTTAGATTCAAATAAGGATTTGAATTAGGAAACCCCTAATGAGATTAGGAGGAGCTCTCCTTAAGGCTATAAAAGAAGGAGGAGGACGAACCCCAACTCACTCAATCTGATATCAGATACAAGAGAGAAAGAAAGCAACAATAAGACTGCGCCTTCTTCTACTCTTGTCTTCTCCTCCTGTTGTCACCATTGCCAGTTCGTTCTCCACCTGTAGAAGCGATCAAGAAGCGTTCTTGATATCAGTTTTGGTGAAAAACTTATTTGAAGTCATTCTCACTCACCCTCCATCGAATTCTTGCTAAAGGATTCGGCCTGCTGATTCTGCTCTACCCTACGCTGTGTCATCTTTAGTGGGAGCAATCTTTGGAGTTTTCCTTGGGTGTGAACACTTTCGTTGGGAGTTACTGCTACTCCGTATCAGGTATATCCCTCTCCTACCTTTTGGTTGCAAATCTGGTTCAGTTTAGGTTCAAGATTGATCATTGAAAATGCAGATTTTCTAAAATAGGGAATGTGATTCCCACATGGGAGAGAGAAAATTTTAAAATTTCGCCCTACCTACCTGCAGGGTTCGACTATCCATATGATGGATCTCTCATCCCTTCAGTGGTATCAGAGCCAGTTCAAATCTTGAACCGAAATAGATCAGATCTGAACCTACGCAAATGGGCAGAAGGTGTTCTACTCTATTTGCGCAGATAATTGATTTTTTGGGAAATCGATTCCCAGATTAAGGGCTATTGATCTGAAATTAAATCTTAATAAATCTGAATTATATTTAGAACAGTTCTTTATATTTTTCTTGATTTATGGGATGTTCGTACGATGGAGATCGAAGTCTTTATTGGCGTAGAAAATCTGTGATTTTGCAGTACTATTACTTTTGGTCTGTAATTAATTATTATTTTTTTAATTTCTACACTGAATGTATAGGAATTCGATCTGATGTAATAATAATAGAAAATTAGGGCTTTTCTATTTTATTTTATTTCAAGATCGAAGCTGGATGCGCAGGAGAAGGAGATTTTGCAGATGGAGAAATCGCTATCTGCGATTTACAGTTTGTGAAACTGCAAACCGTGATCTAACATCTGCTTTGCAGGTTGCAGATGTACGAGCAGCCCTAGTTCTAATTCTTGTTTGTCTTTAATCARAAATTTATTTTTTCAGATCAATTCTTGAGTTATTTCTTGAATTAAAAATCAAACCCTAGACCCATTCGAACCAGATTAGACCAAACTGGTTGGACCGAATCTGTGGTTCGATGGGGGCTGTTCTCAACCCTAATTTCCCACTCTTGGGTCAAGAGATTGATATTTAATTGCAAGACCTAAATTGGCCCACACCTGTAAGGCCCAGTTTTTAAATGTTAAAACTGCTTGAGCCCACTAACTGCAGAAAAGCTATATTGGCAGAATTGCTTAATGCTATTCAGCCCATATACCAAGATAATATTAATCARTAATATTATGGATTGAATTGGGCTTTTATGATGGGCTTTACAGATATTAATTGATTGGATCAATTTTATCCTTGCATGTGATGTATGGATGTGTGATGTGCAACGTTCATGGGCTATAAGCATTTGGCCCATGCTGATACGATAGTGGCTCTTGCGCACACCATGGCTGAATGCACATCATTGCCATGGTGTCCCTAAAGATCATTGGATGATCTCCATTTGTGATGGGCCCCATACCTCCTTGAAGAGGATTCGTGCGGAACCCTAGCCGTTTAGGGCCCACCAAAATTTGGCTTTATGAAAGTCAGTGGGAACCACTTTGGTTTGACCTAAATTAAACAAGGGCGTAACTTTTGTTCCCTCCTGAAATATGAGTGCATGTGATAGGGAGATTCATATGATGAACTCTTTAAAGGCCTTCCATCATTAGCACGAAGATGGGTCCTTCAAGTAATGAGGAAACGCACCATAAAATTGGGCTATCCATTTGYTRYTRGRTCTGTYRRARTGTTTCATAAGATGATAGGAGCGTCATAGACCGATGTGGGAGGGGCCTATTCTAAAATGGAAGACTCTCTCACGGTACCTTAGCGCTCACGAATATGATGGGTGAGCACTCACTGGACAAAAAGGTTTAACCTAAAATGGCAATGAACATTGTCTGACAGAAGCCAAAGGGAGAGCTGATACAATGAATGGATATGATCCTTCACAGAAAGGTGGTGGGGTTATGCAGCTGAAACAGTTGGCTCCATGCATCCTATTTGATTTCCCACATTTTCAGAGACAATTTGTAGTTTCCGTCACTAAGATGGGAGGGAAATCTCGGAGATGAATAAATGGAAATGGAACATAAATTAAAAGCCATATCTATGTAGATAAATGAATAAAATTAGGTTGTGGACTAATGTTTGCTCTTTATCATAAATGGCAAATGGATAATTCGCTAAGCTGTTGGACAACAACAAACTTAAGGGACCTAACTATGTTGACCAGTACCGTAATCTTATGTTGGTCCTCACTTATGAGAAGTTGGACAAAGTAGCAAAGAATCCTGCCCTGGAGCGTCCGGGTGATAGGGCTTCAGAGGCCCGCAGGAGGGACTACCAAGAATGGGAAGAAAAAAATTCCCTAGCCCGGTGACACATCATTGCCTCCCTGGAAAATCCGATACAGAGGCAGTTTGATCAGATCGAACTATCCAAGGACATATTGGATAGTCTAAAGACAATGTATGAAGAGCAGAACCATTCTACTCGTCAAAAGGTCTTGAAACAGTTTATGACCGCGCAAATGTCCAAGAACCAGCAGGTTCATGACCATTGTCTTCGGATGATGGGCTATATCAAGAACTTGAGGCTCTTGGATCCGGGCTGGACCATGTGACCAATGTAGATGCCATCTCTGCCTCCACCTTCAATCAGTTCATCATGAATTACAACATGAACAAGCTAAATGTTAGCATCCAGGAACTCAACAATATGTTGTAGAGGGCCAAGGAACTAATTAAGAAGGATGAGCCTCTTGCTATGCTTGTTGAAACTAGAAAATCGAGCAAGAAAAAGAGGAAGGCTCAAAGAAACCCTCAGAAGAAAGCTACCAAGTCTAAGAAGCAGAAGAAGGACAGAACATCAGATGCTTGTCACTTCTGCAAGCAGACCGACTACTGGAAGAGGAACTGTCATCAATACCTGGAATCCAAGAAACAAGGTAATTTCGAATCTTGTGTCATAGAAACCAAGTTGTTGGTAACTTCTGCTTCCTGGTGTATTGACTCCGGGGCTTCGACTCATGCATGTAACTCACTGCAAAGGTTCAGGGTAAGCAGAAGATTGAGTGACGGAGAAGTAACTCTTTAGTTGAGGACTTCTGCAATGCAAGTGTTGCAGCTACGGCTATAGGAACCGTAGAGTTATTTTTCTGAGAATGATCTATTGTACTAAAAGATTGTCTTTACGGCTATAGGAACCGTAAGGTGGCTGGACCCAACGACCATTTAGTGTAAATGTTGGGCTCATTAAGAGCCCATACTGATGGACTCAAGGGTTCACTGTGTTCTGCAGTAAATTCGACCAGGCCTTGTAACAAAGACTGGGCTGAACCCATGTGGCTAATTTGTAGATCAATGCTAGGGTCCAACACCATACAAAGAGAGCCAAACTAGCCTGCATTTAAAGGGTAAAGTGAGCAGTATGACTTAATGGGCCTAAAGCCCATTTCAAACTGTGCTTAAGTGTTTTAATTAAATGGGCGGATTTGGGTTTATGATCTGATTAGGATTAGTAATTCAATAAGATAAGTCTTACCCACTTAAGAGTCTAGATCCAAATATTAGATTTGGATCAAGAAACTCATTCCTAATTGGATTAGGAAGCTGATCCAGAGAACGTTATAAATAGGGGGCGAGTTCTACAAAAAGATCACATATTTTCTATAATCTTGTTCTGCCTTTGCTCTTGCCACCCTACCCAATTCGATCTCCACCTCTTGGAGTGATCAAGAACTGTTCTTGTTATTGTTTCTTGGTGACGAAACAATCTGAAGTTATGCTCACACAACCCTACATGATTCTTGTTGAAGAATCACAGGTTCTTGTTGAAGAACCCTTCTTGATCCTGCCTCAACATTTGTTGTGCCATCTTCAATGGAGGTAGATTTG
>NW_010729366.1:335276-416271 GCF_000365185.1 Nelumbo nucifera | reverse complement strand
AATGCTTGGGTCCCATGCCATACAAAGAAGCCCAACTGGGCAGCAGATTGGAAACTAGTTAAGCACTGAACACTTAATGGGCCAAAAGCCCATTTCAAGCTGGGCTGATATGATCACCCATCTATGGGGCAGATCTGGGATTAAAGTTAGCAAAAGGATTGGGCCTTTAACCTTATCCACTCTGGGAGACCATATTCAAATCAGATTTGAATATGGTAACCTCCTGATAAGATCAGGAGTAAGCTAACCTAATCTGCAGATAGGATTAAGATCATCCTTATCCAAATACTGATTTGGATTGGTATAACTCCTCCTTAGGAGGTTTCTTAATCAAGAAGAAAAGAGGAAAAACCCTAAGAAAAAATAATCAGAATTCGAACCTAGGGTTTGTGTGTAAGAGAACATCCTGCGAATTGAGATTGGATCTCATACACACTCTAGAGAGAAGAGAAGCGATTTCAGCCATCTTCACTTCAGGAGTTCTCCTCCAGCTGCTGCCATTCTTTCTGACAAGATTCGATCTTTGAAGAAGAAAGAAATCAAGAAATCAGTTCTTGACATCAGTTTTGTAGAAAAGACTGAAAAGATTTGGTGCTCAGAGTTTCCAGAGGGTTCTTGCGAATGACTCAGTGTGTTGGATGCACTCTGCTGGTTCCGTTCCACCTATTGCTGTGTCATCTTCAGTAGGAGCGGATCTTGGTGTCCTCTTTGGGCATGAACACCAACTTTGGGAGATACTGCTTCTCTGGATCAGGTATAACCCTCCCTTGTCTTTGGTTTAGATCTGGTTCGATTATGGTTCAAGTAGGATCCTTGAATATTGTATTCTTAAATTAGGGAATACGATTCCCAGTTGAAAGAAGGTAGGAAATTTTTTTTGAAATTCGCCCACCCATTCCGCAATCTTTATGACGTCCATACGATGAATCCTACCATCCTTTTAGGTCCAACTTCTCTGATGTAGTCGGCGGCGATCAAGAACAAGAGAGATGATTTAGTTAGTAAAGACAGTTGTGACGTTGTGGGTATATGACACTATATGGTATGGCCTTATGTGGAGAGATCAAAATATTTATGATTGGCATGAGCGATTATCAAAATATAAGCAATAAAATTTTCACTATCAAATAATGGGTATTTGTAGTTAATCGATCAAAAGCTATGAAGTTTCCTCCATTCATTCTTCCTACTTTCAAAGTAGTACAAAAAACGATATGTTGACACCACTAACATCACCAGTGATCAAAGTGTGATTGTGGAAGACACTGATATTCCTGGGAGCAACGTGATAACTGGGTTTGTTGTAGGACATGTTATGACCTCAGTTTTTTGTAGTCAAATATTGACATAGTCTATCACTGATTCAAGTTTCCTTATAAGAATTCAAATCCCTCAACCATCGACATCTGGCCAAAAGAAAATTTTTTAACCACTTGTGCTTTTGCATAGTTTATAGAGGCATCTGTAAAAGGAACAATATTTTGAATTCCATCAATCCCTGAGTGAAAAAACTCTAGTTGTTGAGAACATCAAGACACTTAGGAAAATGTTGGAAAAAAATAACACAATTCCATTTAATCTTCAATCTAAAATAGATTATTTGCTAAGCTCTTGTTATGTTTTCTAGACCCTCGTTGCATTTTATGAAAAGTTATAAAAGAAAAAAAAAACAATTAATTAATTGAACAAAATCAAGAGGGACAAAGATCAGCTCCTAAAATTAGCATAGCATTGTTCATACCACCCAAGAGATTTTGATTGAGTTCTCAAATTCTATCTTCCAACGTTTTCTTTGTTTTGGGGTCTTTCTTCCACTTGAAAGAACTTTTGATACACATCACTGCAACCTCTCCCAACATGAGAAATTCCACCAAATCCGAGCAAAGATAAATTTCATTTCAACTAAGCACTAAGCCATATTTTCCGGAGTAGTAGGGGTGCTCACGGTTTGGTTAACCAAACCATGGGGCATTTGTTGGAACCGAACTGGTACTACCAGTTTTTGGAAACCTGGTAACCAGAACCAAACTGAAGCTAGTCAGTTAACTAGTTGACTAGTTTGATTTACCATTGGTTCAGTTCATCGGTTTTTTAGTTTTTTAATTATACTATAAAATTATATATAAATATATAATAAAAAATTCTAAATATATAAAATATTATATTTTAAATAATATATAATATATTATAAATATATATAATGCATATTTATTAATTTATAATATATAACAAATCTAATATATATAATATACATAAATATATATAAATATATAGAAATATATGTATACCAGTCGGGTTGGTTAACCATCGGTTTTCTATATTGGTTAACTGGTACCTTCGATTTTTTTAAAAACACTGAACTGAAAGCAAACCGACTGATTCGATTAACTGATTTTTCGGTTCGGTTTTTAGGTTGTTTTTGCTCACCCCTACTAAGTAGTGACTCAAGATAGGATTTGGAAAGGGTATGACATTCTTGCAAATGAAGTAGGTGGTTGGTGTTTTGTAGCAGTTTTAGGTTGTGTCAGCGATGGAGAAAGGTTGTGAGCTAGTTTTTATTCTCGTATTAACTTCGGAAATGAAAGATGAATTTCTAGGTGGATCTCATAACCGCTAAGTTGTTAGTTTTTAAAAAAATAAGATGATGATTTTATAAATGAAAGAAAAAGGTAAAATAAATTTGAAAAGGATATCTTGGGCATTTAAAACTTTAAATAGTCATTGAGAATCTTTTTCAAAGAACACTAACAATTGGTTGGGGGGGGGTGGGAGTTTGTCTAACAGCTAAAGATTAAGGGGGCCTTTATCGCAAATTAAAGTATAGGGTTCTTTGTCATTGACCCCTTAATACAAGCAGTCTTTGTAATTTACCCAAAAAAAAGTCTAAATTGGCTGCAAAAATAATAAGAGCCCATGTGTAACCTTTTATAAAAAAAAACGCAAGACAGCTTACTCTGCCCACTTTATGAGGGAACACTTGCGTGTAGCTTGTCATTGGAATACGAAACTCTAAGCCTCTCTTTACAGTTTTTAGCTGTTGGCACATATACTCCAACTTGATACTATCCGAAAAACTTCTAACCAGTAAATTGACATTATAAAAGTGGTAGCCAATCAGATGTTATTTATCAAAATTTATGGGTGGATTTTGATTGGTCAAAACTCTTTTCATATCATATCTTTTCCGCATCATAGCTTTTCCCTATATATTATATATTATAGTATATTATTATATTAATAATATAATATATCATTTATATTATATCATCAAAATTTTTATTATAATTAAAATTGAATCGGATTTGAATTAAATATTCAAATTCAAATTCGAATCATACTCTCGAAAATCCAATAGTTGAATTCAGATCAATTAGATTTTTTATTGGATCGAATTAAATATACTCTTATTGGAATTTGATGTAGGCGCACCTAACCTTAACTAGTAGTACGTGTGCACGTGGTAGGCGGCGGCGTTCAGGGTGGACCCAATGAGGACGCACGTAGAGCAGAGGTCGGTGCGTTACCCGAAACCAATGGCACGGCCGCACGTGACAGCCTCGGATGGACGACACTCCTTAGGAAAGGACCGCATCCTGACCGTCCGAGCCCACCTACCTTTAGGCAGACTCAAGTATAAATAGGGGGCAACCCCCTCAAGGTAAACATCAGGAATCTAGACTCAAGGTTACCTAGAACCCTCTAGTTCCCCTTGTGGCTTCGTTTGAGTGTTCCCACCTGAGGCCTCGTCCACCTTGTATTGCACCCACACTAACTTGACTGTTGGAGTCTCTGCCTCTGGTATCAACCCGGGGCCTCTGATGTTCTCTCTCCTTTGCACCTCGCAGGTCCAGCCTATTAGACCTCGACCATTCTAGGCCTCAGACCACTCAACCACTCATCGGCTCGGAAGAAAATTGACAGTATTGCCCTTAACCCATTCTAGGCAACAACAATTGGTGCCGTCTGTGGGAACGTTGCTAAGACTTCAATCAAGTTCACACCTTAAAAAACTTAAAGAATTAACTCCTAAGCTTGAATTGATATGGCAAGAAACACTAGAAATGCTCAGAACTTGGTCACGATGAACCAATTCCAAGCGGTCCTCGACCAACTCGACAACATCATGCAAAGACTGGACAAGGTGGGGCAACTAGCAGGAGGCCACCTCTAGGGTGGCCGGCCTGTTGGAATTCTGGGGCGCCACAGCGGACACTCATCCCAAGCTCCACCGGTTTTGCATCTAGTCAGACCCAACAGGGCCGACCCCTCGGGGTATGGCAGTAGCTGACGTGCCAATCAGCCGTCGAGGATTTCCCGACCCCCTAGTTGACGAGGGGACGACTCAGCATGGTCTCACGACTACCGTCGAGACCAAGGATGACACCATCGACTGGATAACCCCCGGGACGAAGGCGGGTGGTCTGGCTACTACATCCCTCTTCCGAGGGGTTAGGGGCCAATGCCGCACCTCTCCCTCTTGCATCTTAGACCTCCAAGAACTCCTTAATGACTGACGGGCCAAAAGGAACCAGGATGCGCTTGCATCAGAGTAATCAGAGAACAAGGCCTACTGGTTCTACGTCCGAGAGGACTAGGACGAGGCCCAGGCCCCCGTCGACCATAGGATTGTTGATCTACAGTTGTAGCTTGACACCGTGAAAGATGAACTTTGACAAGTTAAGGAGACCGAGGTGATGCCTCGGCAAGCCAGAATCCCTCATCCAATAGAATGGATGCCTTCATCGACACCTTGACGTACCGGGCTTTCCAAGCGACCTCCAAGGGGGCAGCCTGCCGATGGTTCTCTGGGCTCCCACCTTGCTCTATTAGCTCGTGGGAGCAGTTCGCCAATCTTTTCCTCGCCCACTTCATTGGCAGCTGACGATGCTGAAGGGTGTCGTCTCACTCATGACCATCTGGCAGAGGTATGGCGAAAGTCTACGGTCGTACATTGATCGTTTCAAGAAAGAAGAGTTTGAGGTTTGGGACCTCGACCACATGGTCTCCATGCACACAGCAATCCATGGCCTCCTATCTGGGTCGGCCCTCAAGTGCTCTGTTGCCAAGACACTGCCCAAAGACGGAATTTTTGAAAAAAGCTCAGAAGTACATCGCCACCGAGGAGGCCTCGACTAGCGAGCGCCAAGAAGGAGAGATTGACCACAACCATGGGGGCTTAGAGAAGAAGAGGAAGAATGGAGACGGCCACAACAATGACAACAACAAAAACAAAGATACTGACAAGAAGTTGTCGACCCCGTCCTACGACAAGTACACACCACTCAACTCTACTTGAGTGCATATCCTCATGCAGGTTGGGAAGGAGGAGTACATGAAGTGGCCTAAGAAGATGAAGAGGAACCCCAAGAGGGGTAACCCAAGGAAATACTGCAAGTACCACCGCGACGTTGACCATGACACCGAAGGCTATTATGAGCTCCAAGACGAGATCGAGTCCCTCATTCTCCGTGTGTATCTAAAAGAATAGGTTGAAAGCGACATCACAACCTCGCCCCAACAGCAGTAGCAGCTGGTAGGAGTGATAGACATCGTTATCAAGGGCTCGGCCTCGGCTACGACCTAAAAGAATTGAGAAGCACCTGACTCTCCAGCATTTTGCTCATCTGTGCCTCGCACTAAGAACTCCAATGGCCTCACAATGTACTATTGACCATGTAAACAAGTTTTTTGTAATAAAGCGAGCAAGTTTCTCTCACCTTGGTTCATGTCCTTAGTGTGTATGTTCTCGTCTCGTTTGAGCGACCGGCCGTAGAATACAACCTTCACCAAGGTTACATGCATCGAGTCAATGCCACCACAAGCATTGCTAAGTTCATTTCCAACAAGCCGAAGCTGAGGCTGAGGCCCTTGATAAAGGAAGGTCCTCGGTGCCCCCCATTGAAGGCGAGATATTTTCCTTAGACGAGGCTGAAACCCTTATCATGCAGGTCCAGCAGCACCTCCCAGCAAAGGCAACACACTCTCTTCAGCCGAAACCGAGGTCCTTAGCTCAGACCTCCACAATGACCTCGAGAGTGGGGGGCAAATGATGTAGGCGCACCTGGCCTTAACCAATAGCACGCGTTCACGTGGCAGGCGACGATGTTCAAGGTGGACCCAATGAGGACAGGTGCAAAATAGAGGTCAGCACGTTACCCGAAACTAATGGCGTGGCCGCACGCGACAGCCTTGGATGGACGCTCTCCTCAAGAAAGGACCGCATCTTGACCGTCCGAGCCCACCTACTTCCAAGTGGACTCAAGTATAAATATGGGGCAAACCCTTCAAGGTAAACATTTGGAATCTAGACTCAAGGTTACCTAGAACTCTCCAGTTCCCCTTATGACCTTGTTTAAGTGTTCTCTCCTCAGGCCTTGTCCACTTTGCGTTGCACCCACACTAACTTGACCGTCAGAGTCTCTGCCTCGGGTATAAACCTGGGGCCTTTGACATTCTCTCTCCTTTGCTCCTTGTAGGACTGGTCTAGCCCTCGGCCATTCTAGGCCTTGGACCACTTAGCCACTCCTCGGCTGATAGTGTTGCCCTTAGCCCATTCTAGGAAGCAACAAAATCTAATCTGATCCATTTTTAGACCTGATCCATTTGTAAGCTCATATACTATAGCACTTTTAGACCTGATCCATTTGAACATTGATACTTTTGGGTGGGGTAGGGGTTTTATTGTTTCGTTAAGGATTTCAATTTGTTTTTTTTTATACTTAACACAACACACACTAACTTTTTTAATGTAGGTGGTAATAGCAGGTTTCGAATTGACATCTTTACTGGGACTACCCAGCTAACATGCCAATTGAGCCACCACTCAGTTGGTAGGATTTCAATTTGTTGGTTACAAGTATGATTGCTTTTACTAAAAAGCAAATGAATTAATTTATAAATCTCTTTCTTCTTTGGATTTGTTTTCTAGAATATAGCCCAAAATGCCAAATCCAATCTAAGATATATATATATATATATTAAAGGAAAGCCTCCCCCAGTCAGACACATGGCTTTCCTCCATTCTGACATTTGTACTTTCAAAGTCTTAAACAAATTAAACATGTGTCTTCTTCTGATTAGTGGTCTTTCAATAACAGAGCCCACTAAAATGCATAGTTAAGCCCTTCACAGTGTAGAGTCGTGTGAAGTGGGAAACTCCCACTCTCAATCATTTCCTAAAAAAAAAGGAAAGTGGAGATTTGAGTAGATAACTTCAGAAAATAACTAACTCATGAAATAACAAACAAACTGTAAATTAAGGCAATCGAAAATACCAAACTTTCTGCACAAAGCTCTACAGTTGAAAGATATTTGAATCTCAGAGAACTTCAGTAAACCTTCATTCCATTAGTGCATCATCTCTCAAGAATCCATGTTTCTTCCCATTTAGATGTCATACAAGTGAAGTTTGAATCTTTCTTTACATTTAGATTACTCTTCCACTTTAGAGTCTGCAACTCATACAAACTTGCAATCTCAGAAAAACTGATTCTATCAGGTTAATTAAATTATCATCCTTGGTATTTTATTAATGTTAGAGCAGTTAGTTGTCATTTTTTTGGTTTGTTGTATTTCATTATTGTTCACGAGTTAGGCTTTAGTCGATTCTTTTTCATATTTGTAGTTTGTTCTTAGTTACATGTTCATATTCTTTAGAAACCATTGGTGACCACCAGCGATGTACTACTTTCTCGTTCGACGGTAATAGAAGCTTTTATGTTTATATATATTTTTTTGGTGTACTGTAATCTCCTCTGGCAGAAATACTTTCATATTACTAAAAAAAATATTTTTCCTTCAATTTTTGTTGTTCCATTTAATTTATCTTATGTTTTTTATATCTTTTTACATGTTTTTTTGTTCAAATGGTGGTAAATCACCAATTTTTGGGCTGTTGATGTAATCTCTGTTTGTCCTCTATATTCATCGCTTTAACGAGCGAATGAATTGGAATCTAGGTAAAGAAAGTTACTTTAAACGGGTTATCGGGTCGAGCATTAAAATAGTCCGAATTCATTTAACTTAAAAGAATGTTGCGAATTGGTTCACTAATTCAGTAACCAACCCGGTTTAACTAAAATCATATCAAACCGGTTTAATTAAGTAGGAACTTATTAATTCAACATGGTAATTAATTACTGTTAATTAATAAACTAATAATAATTAATAATTAATTAATTACTAATAATAATTAATCACTAAAAATAAATAATTACTGATAACTAAGTAGCCAACACGATTTCATTCATTTAAAATCAAACCTGTTTCATTAAATAGGAAGTTATTAATTCGACACGCTAATTAATTACTATTAATTATTAAACTATTACTAATTAATTATTTCCTTATATTAATTACTAATACTAATTACTCACTGATAATAATTAATTACTGTTAATATTTTCTTATAATAATTATTGCTTATACTTAATTGTTGATGTTAATTATTTACTGATAATTTATTATTGATAATATTGCTACTTATTATTTCGGAATGACATTTAATATCGATTTTCATAAAGGTACATAATAATTCATAAATAATCATTTTATATTTATATAAACTCATTTATATTTTTTAAAATAAATATTTAATGTTAATTATTTATATTATAATTATTATCAGAAATTATAATTCAGACACTTAGATGAAATAATTAATTATATTATTATTATCACTATTTATAATTAATACTATTATATTAATTAATTTAATTATATTATTATTATTATTATCAATAATTATAATTAATTATTATTACTAATAATAAATTTTTATTATAATTACTTACTGATAATTAATATCTTATAATAATGATAATTATTACTTCGTAATATTACTTAATTAATGATAATTAATAAGTATTTTAATAATTTTAATTATTTTTGGGATTTAATAATTTTAAATTTATATTAATTCATATAAATATAAATATATTTATAAATTTAGTGTTAATTATTTACATTATTATTATTATTATGATTATTATTATTATTATAAGTAAATATAATTAATACTATTATTATTCTCCAATCAATATTTCATTTAGTGAAAGTTAAATTATAAAACTTTGAATTCTTCAATGTTGTTAAACTAAAAGAATTATTAAGACAATTATTATTTCGTGAATTAACTAAAAATCTTAATTATAACAATTTATTTAGTTAATAATAATAATAATAATAATAATAATACTGATAATGATAGTAATAATAATAATAATAATAATAGTAATCATAATAATAATAATAATAATAATAATAATAATAATAATAATAATAATAATAATAATAATAATAATAATAATAATAATTATGCCAGTTTAATTAAATACTGATAAATAACAACGATGTTAATAATTAATTTTATTATTCTCAGTTAATAAGTATTAAAATATTATTAAGTAATATTTAATAAGAATAAAATATTACTTACTTAAACTTATTTTCTTAAACTACACACATTAATTCGGATAGATAAATAATTATTAAATTTAATTTCTTACAATAATTGTTTACTCAATATTTTTAATTAATCTTTGGTTAACAACCTTATTTTTGAATAATTGGTATTTTATGTTCAGTAAATATTTTTTGTGCAAAAATCCAAATAATTTTTCATTTTCAATACTAACCAATTTATTTGTCTCTTATTCAGTTTTCCAAAAGATAAAAAAATAAATTAATGATATTTACCTATTATTATCAAACCCGATTAAATTAAATACTGATAATTAATAACATTAACATTATGTGTATAATTTATAATTATACACATTATTTTAATTATTAAATGTTAATCGTAATTAAAATTACTTACTTTTGTTTGTTTTCAAACCTAATTGGGTTTAATTAAATACTAAGAATTAATAATGATGTTAATATAAATATAATACTTATTATAATAATAATAATAATAATAATAATAATAACAATAATAATAATAATAATGATAATAATAATAATATAGTTACTTAATAATTATAATATAGTAATTATTTTATTACCGATTTCATAATTATTCATATATTATTAATCTATTAATAGTATTGATTATTATTAATATACTGTTAGTAGAAAATTTTAATTATTTAAAATTATTTGTTGAAATTACCTGTTCTAATTTGGACTGATAATTAATTATTATTTTTAATTTCTTAAAATTGTTATTTACTAAATAATTTTAATTACACTTTGGTTAATGATCTTATTTTTGAATAATTGGTTTTTTATGTTCAATAAATATATATTTCTTTTGCAAAAATCCATATAATTTTTTGTTTGCAATGCTAACCATTTTATTTTTCTCTAGTTTAATTGTCCAAAATATTAGAAAAGAAATTAATGATATTTACCTATTTTTATCAAATTATGTATTTATCAAGTTGTTATCATTGATGATGACGATGACGGCGAGTCAACTTTTTGAAAGAGAGGTGTCTTTATTGTTAGGTTGCTATATTATTCAATAACTACATGGAATAAAAATATTCAAATTACCACAAAATGAATGAACATCAACATAACCAAAATTATTATTTCAATCTAAATTTCCTTTTTCTATCTCCCAATTCCCATAATTCAAACATACCATTAGATTATGTACATGATATAGCACTGCTAAATTATATAAAATTCAATCTAAATTTCATTGATATAGCACTGTAATAACATTTTTTTGCATTTATTGACGTATCAATTATTTTATATTATTGAGATGCAATATTTATATATATGTATATATATATATATATATATATATATTATTCATATGTTTTTTTCTGCACAGTTGGAATGTATTTAAATGAAAGACAAGGAGGCTCGAAAATTAAGAAGATTTATTTTGATCCAACGTAGAAATAGAAGAAAATTGTATGATGCTTCATCTACTTCCAATCATAGACTATCTGCTCCTAATCATAATATTAGTGGTATATTGTTTTGACTGTTCACATTAAATATTAGTACATTTTTTTTAGAATTGTAACTAATGAAGTATTTATCGATAAATTTACAAGAACAAGCTAGGAATTATCAAATTTAGAGGAACTTTATATTTACTGAACGTAGAATGGTAGCAAATACAGTTTCAGAAGAAGATGAACATGGTACATAAATAATATTTACAATGTATTTAATAATAATTATTCTTTATAAATTAATTACTAATTGTTTAAGATATACAGGAGATGATAATAGGAGATATGACCATTTATCTTTAGATGAGAGGATAAATGATGAAGAAGAAAGAGGATAATCATTTAGCTTTATACGATATGTCCGATGATGAAGAGGAAAATGTCATTGAGGACATTCAAAATAGTAAGTATTTTACAAAAATTAGATATATACACCATTTTAACAGTATTGATATCCATTTAAAATTCTTGAATTTTACTCTATAGGAAATATAAGATAAATTTGGGATTTTGGACCTCCAACTGAAGTATTTATTACTGTGGAGCAATTGTCTGGTATGAAGAAAGGAATAAGAAGACATGTACAACTTCTACTTCCAAAATTTCAATTTGTTACTAAGTTGAAAGAGTTAAACTACCTTACCTACAAGAAACTCCCGGGTTTTTGAAAGAGTTATTAGATTGTGAATGAGGAAACACATAAAAAAACTTTAGAGAGAATATTAGAGCTTATAATTCCTTATTTGCCTTTATTGCCATGGGAAAAAAATTGATAATAAGATCAATGATGGTAGGGGCCCTTATGCATTTTGTTTAAATGGGCAAAACCACCACAAGATTCAATCTTTACTTCCATTGCATGGAAAAGGACCAAAATTTGCATAGCTCTACATATATAATACATCCAATGAAGTATAAAAAAGGATAAATGAAGTAAATGGTATTGTAGGTTCCAATGAGTTGGATAGAGAAATTGTTGAAGGTTTGCTAAGTATGTTGGATGAACATTATGCCCTTTCAAAGGTATTCGGAATATGACATAAGATAGATTTAATGAAGAAAATTTGATTCCAATTCGACTAAGACCCATTGGTAATCGTCGGAAACATGACCGACAATACAACTTACCAATTGCATATGAGATTGCATCAATTATAGTTGGAAATGGAAATGACTACGATGCACACCCTGATATAATTATTGAAGAAAGATCAGGTGGTCTCAAGAGAATTAATAAATTGCATTCAAATTTTATGGCAATGTAGTGTCCACTAATTATTTCTATATGCAGAGGATGAATTTAGAGTTGATTTGTTGTTAACAAATCTTCAAAATGGATGTGAAATTAAACATACAAAGATGAGCATGCGTGAATATTATGCATTTAGATCACAACAAATAAAGGACAAACATTAATTCGAGGTGGATGTTTGTTCCATCAATTTGTTGTTGATGCATAGACATGTACAAAAGAAAATGTGTTGACTTATTTCAGGAATAACTAGTCAAATATTCAAAGTTATCAGGATGTAATGGAAATCTGTAGATGGCTAGATCGCCTAAATGGAATGAAAGAAAGATATTTGTAGAGATTATACCTGGGCAAAAAAAGAAGAAAGACCAGATATTGTTGCTCACGTCTTCAAGATAAAATTGGACTAGAGCATGAGAGATTTGAAGAAGAATTTCTTACATTTGGGACAAGTCATTACAGGTATTATAATTGGTTGGTAATTCTATTCATAGATATTTAAATCATATAATTTTATTAATTATAATAATTTAATATATTTATAATTTTTTCAGCAATTTATACCATTGAATTTCAAAAACAAGGGTTATTACATGCACATATTTTGTTATTCATGCATTAAGATGATAAACCTTCAACACCGACATAAGTTGATAGAATTATTTCAGTTGAGCTTCCAGATAAAGATAAAGATCTTAAGGCATATGAAACAGTGGTTCAATTTATAATTCATGGTTCATGAGGAGAATTAAACCCAAATTCTCCTTACATGATTAATGGAAAATACTCTAAGCATTATCTTAAATATTTTTGCAATGAGACCACATTTGATGGAAATGATTATCCTATATATAGGAGAAGAAATAATGGATGAATTGCAACAAAGAATGGTTAGGTTATGGATAATAGATGGATTATTCCATACAATATTGATTTACTTTATCAGTTTCAAGCACATATCAATATAGAATCGTGCAATCATTCAAGATCTATTAAGTACTTATTTAAGTATGTTAATAAATGACAAGATAGGGTCACTGTTGTTATTGAGAAAGATGTAGAAGAGAATCACTATCAAATTCGTGAGGTAAAAGAGGTTGATGAGGTCAAAACTTATTTGGATTGTCGCTATATTAAGGCATCAAAAGCTTGTTGGAGAATATTCATGTTTGATATTCAATTCCGATTCCCAAGTGTTGAAAGATTATCATTTCATCTGCCTGATGAGAAAACTATTAATTTTAAAGATAATGACAATTTAGTCAAGGTTTTGAATAGGTCCAATTTGGAACACACTAAGTTTTCTCAATTGATGTATGCAAATAGTATATATGATGATGTAAAGGAATTGACATATGCTGATTTTCCTATAAAGTGGGTCTGGAATAAAAAAAAAAAATCTGAACAAGAAGAAAGTTGGATAAATCAATTAGGAGATGTACACCCAACTTTAGGTGAACGATCTTATTTTAGAATGCTTTTAAATATTGTAAGAGGTTTAAGGAGTTTTGAGGAAATCAGAACAGTGAATGGAATTGTCTACCCTACCTTTAAGTTAGCTTGTTCAATGCTTAGATTATTATATGATGATTATGAGTGGCATGAAGCTATTTAACAAGCCGAGTTGTGGTCTACTGGTCATCAACTACGTGAATTTTTTGTTACAATTCTATTATTTTGTGAGGTTTAGACCCTAACGATTTGTGGAATAAACTTTGGGAATGCTTTCAGATGATATATTACATCGTCAAAGATGAATAGTAGAAGAAAACTCAATTCAGTTATCATATGAGTAACAAAGGAGCTATGCATTACATGAAATTGAAAAGATATTAAACAAGTGTAATAGTTCTCATAGAGATTTTCCAACACTTCTATTTTTAGATATGTCATTCCAAACTTGGGTTGAAAATAGACTAATTCAACAAAAATTAAATATGATGGAATTCCTCAAGGATTGCATATATATTCATTGAATATGGAGAAAAAAATTGTATTTGACGCAATCTTACAAGTAGTCTATACAAATTCAGGAGGTTTATTTTTTGTGCATAAAATTTGAGGTACGGGAAAAGCTTATCTTTAGAAAGAAATAATTGCATTGTTAAGGTCTGAAAGAAGGATTGTGTTAGTGTGTGCATCATCACGAATTGCAACGCTTTTACTACCAGGAGGTAGAACTACCCGTTCAAGATTTAAAATTCCCCTTGGAATTGGTGACAACACATGTTGTCCAATTATACAAATATCACATCTCACTGAATTGATCCAAGTTGCTGATTTAATAATTTTGGATGAATCTCCATGACTCATAGAAATGCATTTGAGGTTGTAGATAAAACTCTTAGAGATCTTATATATGTAAAGGATCCATGTTTTACAGAAAAGGTTTTTGGAGGGAAACCCGCTCTTTTGGAGGAGATTTCAAACAAATTTTACCGGTTGTTAATAAGGGAACGTGGGGAGTAATTGTTTCATCTGCAATTAATATATCAAATCTTTGGTACCAATGTGTTGTTTTCCATTTAACAATAAATATGAGGCTTCAAGATAGACACCCAGATGAATCGTATGCAAATTCTTTAAATTAATTTTGTAAGTGGATATTAGATCTTGGAGATGGTGTTAACACCTAATTTTTGCTCGGCCCCTTCACCCTACCTCTTTGTACTCTCCTTTTGCACTCCAAAAACTTGAAACACAACAAGATCAACTTAAGACATTCCAAACCCAAAAAAAACCCTCCTTTGACACAATTCACAGGACAAACAAAAACCTTGATTAGGCATCATCCTTAGATTTGAAAAAGTATAACTTAGTTACACATCAATTTTCATGACTAAACTCTAAAGATCCACCGTTCATCACATCAACTTCCTTTCTAACGGCCCCGATCTATGTGATATTCAAATTCCAACTCCTCCAAAATCAAATCCAACATATCCATCACCCTAAGATCATTAGGACACAATCAACTAGCGAACCCCACCACAAATCTATGATAACCAACCACAAAGACAACAAGATTCCATTCTGGTGGCCCTGAATGATTACCAAGGTCAACCATATATTAGAACCATTTGCTTGACTCCTTACCCTAATCCATGCCTACCTACCAAGTTGTAGCTCAAAATTCCCTCGTTTAACCCCTATCAAGCCTAGATCTTATTCCAACAAATCTCATTAATTAGAGTCTACCATCCATCATCCCAACTTCACATGGCAAATCAGGCCTTACCACTATGTTCAGAGACCCAAAAACCCCACTACATTAAATTTCACGACCAAACACCTCTGTTTGACTGTTGAAAAAGTAAGATTCCATTTTGAGTCCTCTCGTTGATTGGAGAACCATATGCTAAGACCATGATGTGAACTTAATCAATTAATCTATACCTATGATCAAAGATCCATCACTTCCATTAGATTCAGGACATTCAAAAGTGACAACCCACCAAATTTCATCACAAAATTCCCCCGATTGACCCTTCATCAAAGAAAGATTATATTTTAGCTAATCTCATTGGTCTGAGTATGTCAGCAATAGATCTCAATCATTCCAACCCTATTTGACCAATCAGACATCACCACTGTGTTCAGAGACCCGAAAAACCCCAACATGTCAAATTTCACATCTAGATTAATCCATTTGACCGATAAACTAGAAAAATACCATTTCGATGCACCAAATTAAATTGCTACATCATCTGTCCCAACTTGAAGCCTCAAAAGGGTGGTGGCTGATTTCAGACCCACTCTTGACTCATTAAAACACCTGGACCAATGAAACAATGCCTAATAGGCTTAAGAAACTCAAAATACCAAATAGACCCCCACTTAAAACTAAGAAAAGACAAAACCACATTTAAAAGTTAATCAAATTTATGTTTTTTGCCACTGCCAGACCCAAATACGAGACTGCAATGTTTGGCACGCCCCAAGCTCCCATTGGATGCACAAATCCCGTGAAAACCATCTCCAAATCAAAAAAATGTTTCACCAAACAAGAAAGCTTGACTGGACACTTATTTCTTTGAAGAATCTTTTCCTATCTCAGTAAAAGAACTCTGCTCAGTCACAAACACTGTAGCTGAGTGAATTTCAGACTCATCTCCTTCCATTTTCTCTATAAATAGAGGCTTAGCTCGAGCTTGAAAGGAACTCTGAGAGAGAGGGGGGATCAGAAAAAAAAAAGAGAAAAAGAGAGGAAGGAAACCCAAGAGAGGCTCTTAGAGAAAAAGAGAGAGAGAAGAGAGCTTTCTTCCAGACCATATGCTGCCTCTTGTTCACCCAAAATCCGGAGGTGCTCTGAACATCAGATTCTAAATTCATATCCTCCACCTTCCCACGGAGGTTTCTACAACCAGAAACACTCCCTATCTCAAGAACCCATCTAAACTTCATTTTGTCGCATCCCTAGCTACCGGAAAACTCCCGTCAAGGAACATACGAAAGGTAAGTCTTCTTTAGTCTTTCTGGATTGCTTGAGGTTCTGAAATGTTGGAGAACCATCATTTTAAATTTCTTCTTGACTGGGAGTAGAGGTGGAGAGGCGAGGGTCTTAGGGAAATCAGTACCTAAGACCCGATAACATCACCTCAAAATCAGTCTTAGGGGGAGTTGAAAGCATGTTCCTCTAGATTTAAGAAATTCGCAACCATTTCTGTGTTTCTTCAAAAGAAACTGAGCCTGAATAACACCCGTATCGGGCTGCTAAAGCAGCTTGGAGAGAGGGATGCCTAATACCTTCTCTCTCCCAATCCTTGGGACCTAAAATCTCTTGGTTGTGTGCCTTTCCCATGGAGGATGAAGTCACTATCAAAGACCTAAATTGAGTTTTTCAAACCTGAAAACGAGGGTCAATTTCCTCTAAAAAATGGGTGGCGACTCCAACTCCTTTGAGCCGGCCATGAGCTTCCCGGAGCTCACAGCTGGCGACTCCGCTGGGGACAACTGGAACCTTTACTGGGAGTTGTTCAAACTTAGTTTCTTTAGCCCAAAGTGTTTTCGATAACTTGTCTGCCTAATCCCTTTGATTAGTGTCCACTGTTTGGCTCAACATTCTTAGTAGTGTCTTGTTTGTGGCCTCTGCCTGAACGTTTCCCTGGGGGTAATATGTTGTAGACGTTCCTAATCTCGCCCCGTACTATCCTAGGAGGTCATAGACTTCTTGATTTTTGATGCATAGGCCGTTATCGGTCAATAACCGCATTGGTACTCCGAATTTGTGGAATATGTTTTGTCTTAGAAAATTTGCTATGTTGGCTGCACAGGTTCATCATAGGGGAATGGCTTCTACCCACTTGGTGAAGTAATTTGTAGCTACGATAATGAAAAGTACTCCCTAGAGGGTGGGTGTATATTTCCTATCAGGTCTACCCCCCAAGTGTGAAAGGGCCAGGGTGTGATGACCGTGTAAAGGTTGTTTGCAGGCTTGTGGATTCTTTCACTATGGATTTGGCACTTGTGACATCGGCGCACATGCCGTTGCATGTCTTCCATCATAGTTGACCAATAGAAACTGAGGTGTAGGATGTGGTAATGTAGAGCAAGCTATCCTTGGTGGGCTGTAGGTTCAGAATTATGGGCTACTTCTAGTACATCATCGATTTCTTAACCGGCTATGCATCGCAGGGGTTTTTGTGCATGTGATTTCCTATACAACACTCCGTCTTGGAGGTAGAACCTTTTGGCCTTAGATAATAGATTCCTCTGCAATTGGATGTCGATGGGGAGTGTGTGCTCCCATAGGTATTCTATGTACATCCTCCTCCAGTCCTCGTTGCAGACTACTAAACATTCTCTACCGGCTATCTGCGAGATGCATTTGTCGCATTCTCATTGTATCTTAGTAGAGTCCCACTTCATCGTAGGCCAGTAATACCCTAACCTCTGCAGTTTACGGAATAGGGTACTTGAGACATCTCCGCAATTGGTCTTATAAACTTCGTTCAGCACCATCTCTGCCTCTAACTTGCCAAGGCACCTTGTCCTTATGCTGTTTGATTCTTGTGGTATAGCACCCCATTCACTAGTTGGAACTTTGCGATTAGCCTAATGTCTTGTGTCTCTATGGCTTGACTTTTTAGCTTCTGTATTACTTTGTACCTCCAATCGTCTACTGCTATTTGTTCCTCATCTTCCACTTGGTCCCTCAGGGTGAAAGTTGATTGTTTGTCAATTGATTGGATGGTGATCCATATTGGTTCTGGACAGACTTGCATCTTGGACCCTAAAGTAGCTAATGCATYGGCGAACCTGTTTTTTGCTCTATTCTGATGTTTGAAGTCTACATCCAGGTTGCGGACTAGCTTCTGGATCAGGGTCCTATATGGTAGGATGGTTAGCTCCTTCACCGTCGTGCTTCCGTCGAGTTGTCCAATCACCAGCTTGGCATCACCAATTACCTTTATCTTCTTTGCTTCAACTTCTATTGCTTTTATCAGGCTGAGGACCAATGCTATATTATGGGAATAGGGGAATTGAAGTTTAAATGAGTAAGTAAATGTTTGTCCGTCAGGGGACATTAAGGTTACACCGGTGTCGGCTGAGGTGCTCATGCTACTCCCATCAAAGGTTAGGATCCACTATCGATTTTCAGCTAGGGCAATCATGGGTGTGTCTCCGGGGACCTCCTTTGATATGGGAAAGTGAAGTGTCAATGGGAAGATGGCCAGTAGATCCGACCGAGCTGCATCATCCATTTGACAAGTCTGCTGGAAAGAGGAGGTTTGTCCGAACTTGATTGGGTTGTTTCGTGCGATGAACCTCACCATTTTCCCTAGGATATAATGTCTAAATTTCTGTGTAGCAAAAACCAAGGCCAAACACTATTGCTTTATGTGGGAATAGTTCTTCTCAACTGGTTTGAGGGTCCTACTGGCGTAATATATGGGAAGTTCCACTTTGCCCTCATCCTCTTGTTGTAGTAGGCATCCTATGGCCTCTGTCCCTGTTGCAATGTATATTCTGAATTTTCGCACGTCTTTGGGCGGTGACATCATCGGTGCCCTAGCCAGTGTCGCCTTTAGTTGCTCAAAAGTATTTTGATGCTCCTGGGTCCATTTGAATTTAGTAGATTTCTTGACTAATTTCATCAACGACAGAGTTGTGTGCGCGAGGCTGGGGATAAACCTTCTTAAATACAAGACTTATCCTAGGAATGTTTTTAACTGGGACTCATTCACTGGTGGAAAAAGATCTAAGATGGCTTTGACCTTGCTTTCATCTAGATGTATCCCGGTCTAATCTACCCGGTATCATAGGAACTTTTCGCACTATACCCCAAATGTGCACTTTAGTGGGTTCAATCTTAACTTGAATTCTCTGCATCTTATGAACACCTTTCTCAAAACCTCTGAGTGCTCATCTCTTCTTTGTGCTTTGACGACTATGTCATCCACGTAACACTCTATTTCCTTGTGAATCATGTTGTGGAAGACACTAGTCATCGCTCTCTGGTATGTGGCTTTGGCATTCTTCTAGCCGAAGGGCATCATCTTGTAATAAAAGTTTCCCCTGGGTGTCCTGAAGGTTGTGTGGGGTGCATCTGCGGGGTCCATGAAAATTTGGTTGTACTCACTATAGGCATCTAGGAAGGAGAAGAGCTCATGTCCCACAGTTGAGTCTATTAATACCTCCACATTAGGAAGAGGGAACTCGTCTTTTGGTCAGGCTTTGTTTAGGTCCCTAAAATCGACGCAACATCTGCAATAAGGTGGAGTTAGTGTTCGAGTGTTGTACTATTGTTAAGGAACTAAGTGGGAAGGTACTAACCTCAGTTGTCCATTTTTCTTCTTTAAAGGGACCACATTGGCGAGCCACTAAGGATGTACTATACGTTTGATGAAGCCTACTTTCAAAAGCCGCTCGACTTCCTCTTTGATCTTTATAGTTATTTATAGCTTAAAGATCTTTTGTGGCTTTTTCACTGGCTGGAATTTGGGATCTATGCATAAGGAGTGGCTGACAAATTCTAAATCTAGTCCCGACATCTTGAAATTTTGCGAGAGAGAGAGAGAGATGCGGTTAGACTGGTTTTAGGCTCTGAAGTTTCTATGATTAGGTCACTTCTATACCTTTTAAAAGTGTGATGAGCTTTCCTTTGTCCTCGGCTACTAGCCTAGCGGGTATGTATAAAGGTCTTTTGTCTTTTTCGTTCATCACTAGGTTGATCTCCTCCAATGGTTTCTCGATCGTGTCGATCAAATCCGTCATGCACCTTGGAGGTACTCTGACCTCATCACAGTATTCCAATGTATCCTCTTTCGATTCCTAAGGTTGTTCAAGTTATTATTTGTCTCAAATTCTGGGAATTTCATGTCTATATGGGTATGCGTTTTGAATGTTATACCTTTATGCCGTGTTCGATAGTTGGATTATTATTTGATGGTGTGACAATAGCGACATTGATTTGTGATGTAGTGCAATGGTACTGGTTGAAACATTACTTAGAGTCTTATGTTAGAGAAATGTGATGGCTTTCTAACAAATAAATGTGTATTTTTTTTGAAAAATACCCATAATAAATCCAGGTTAAATCCCCTTTTTGGAAAATAGACTTTGCTTTTGATGCATGGTATAATAAGGCTAAAATAAACAGATGATAGAGTCATACCTCAGGAATGATCTTTTTGGCTGCGGGTGGCTTGTCGTCCTCACGGTCCTCGATGATGGTGTAATACTCCTTCCCATTGTCCCTTATCATCCGGACACATCTGCTTCTCTTCCGACGTTCCCGCAGGTTCGTTCTCAGGTGGGTGCGGCAACTTTATTCCCTCGACCTTGGCTATCCTTGTTTCGCCATTTTTTGCTAACTCCATGAAGTTGATGGTGCCTTGAAGTTGCGTCTCAGACTTATCAAACGGGGCCCTGGTGGCTGGGATCCTTATCAATCTCCCTCGGTATCTGGCTTTGATGCATTGATGGTACATCGAGGGGACGAGGGTGAGTTCGTGGATCAGTGGGTGCCCCAAGAGGGCGTTATAGCAGGTCCTTCCTGGGATTACCTGGAACTCTTGCATTATGGTAAATGGTCGGATCACAACCTGTAGTTCGATAGACCCTTTGGTGATAGATGGGTTCTCGTTGAAGTCTGTTGCCTCTAAAGGAAATCCTTTGATGTCCTCCTTTCGAACATTCACTAATTCTAGTGTGTGGATGAAGATGGGATTAATAGAGCTTCCTGGGTCAACCGTCGATCTTCTCATGTCAAAACCCCCTATCTTTGCCATGAATTATAGGGGTCTGTTGTGATGAGGGTCGATGGCGAACATGTCCTCCGCTATGAACTCTACGTTGTTACGGTCACGACTGTAGGGTTGTAGAGGGTGCCAGAATACCTCTGCCAATGCTCTGATGGCCAACTTTTGTGTTGTTGTGTTGACCCCCTGTTTGGTGAAGAACTATCACTCTGCTCTAGTTTTTCTATGAGAGCATTAGCCTGGTACTGTCCAGATGCCCTGACCATGTTGATGCTGCCGCCCTAGGTATGGGTTGGGAGGGGATCAGTTTCAACGCAGGTTGGGTCTTTCTTTATGAATTGTTCTAACTTTACCTTCTGCCTGAATATCCTTCTCAAGGTAAAGCAATCCATTAAGTCGTGGTTTGGTGTCTGATGGTAGTTACACCACCTTCCTCCACACTTGTCTTTCTTTGGGTCTACTCCTAGTGGTTGCGATGGCAGGCTGATTACCTTGTCTTCCACTAGCTTGTTCATGATCATGACCACCTCCTCTCTTGTGCAAGAGAAGGGAGGGGGTGGCGGTGAGTTTCTCTTCCCTTGGGCACTGTCTCGCTGATACGGTCCTTGTCTGGCTCCTCCACTGTTCCTGGGTCTCTTGTCAACTGCATACGCCTTGTTTCTATTGTACGGGGATGAGTCTTTGACAGTTCGCGCTGTTCTCTCTGTGCACCTCCAGAGTTGGCTGAAGGTTTTGACTTCGATGTTTTCAATGCCGATTCAATAGGTAGGGCGCAAACCCTGGATGCACTATTCAACAAAACTTCTCTTAGTAGCATATTCATCGAAGATAGAATGAGTAAATTTCTGAAACCTCATGGTGTAGGCCAAGAGATCTTCTCCTGGCCCTTGCTCTGTGTTTTGTAGATCAACCATCGTATGTTTCCTTTCTAAGGTGAACCATTTTGACAAGAACTTCTTAGCTAATTCACCCCATGAATCGATGCTACTAGGGGTGAGACTTTGAGACTTATGAACCATGTGTACATTGGGCCAGTCAGCGAATTAAAAAATTCTCGCACTTTGAGGTCTCCGTCGAGAGCGAAGGAGCCGAGGATGTCCTCAAACTTGTTGGTGTGCTCCTATGGGCTACCTCTTTGTCCATCGTACTAAGACCATTCCTGGGGAGGGGTGTACCCGACAGGGTAGGGCTTGTATAGGATGCAATCGGAGTAGGGTTTTTGCAAGACGACTGAATCGTGAACCCGGTTGCGGCTTTTGACTACCAGCCCCTAGACATATTCCCTCAGCTTGTGCCGACTTTTCTGGGATGTCAGCTGTGGGGTTAGAAGCGTGGCGACTAGGGTTCGGATTGGAGTTTGGGACATCAAGGATAGTAGTGGCAGGGGTTTGTTTGGCTTGAGCCGAATGGTTAAGCAGGATCTGGAGAGCGCTCTTTGTTTCCTCCTGGCTCTCTTCGATTTTCTTGAACCACTCTTCGAAGAGCTCCTCAAACCCATAGACCTTATTTGATAAGATCTCAATATCCGCTTGGATGGGCATTTGCATTTCGAGCTGGTTTTCAGATCCGAGGTTGGTGTTGTGTTAAGTGTTGCTCTGTTCCTCAAGGATGGTGGTGAGGTTGGTTCTTCTTGAGGCCATTCTCTGTGATCAAAGACGAACCAAAGATTCTACTGTAGGAGATGTAAGGTTGGGGTGAGGAGCGGTCTCTTTGAAAGACAGAGGAAGGTCCGTAAAGAAAGAGAGGAAGAACGAGGTTCTTAGGTCGGGGTTTGCACAATAGGGGAGTTAGAGTGTACTTAGGAGTATTGGGTGACAAAATGCTTAGGATCGGATGAGTTCTAATGTGAGGAGGATCTCTATTTATGGAGGAGGTCCTGAGATCCTAAAAGGTAAGAGATGAAGATATTCACTCCGTATCGGAAAGGGGAATATTTGATTCACTATCAATTATTGGATGCGCTACTGGGGTATCGTCACATGTCTTGTGAGGATCTTCTCAAGGATTGGCTTTCCTTATCCTTGAGATCCCTCATTACTCACGTGTGCTACTACCTTTTTGCGTGCTATAACTAATCCTATGTGGCGTCAGTGATGTCACCGTTCAGCGGTTGGCACTTTGCCGATCCCACGGGCCTCGCCATGGAGTCGGC
Source organism: Nelumbo nucifera (assembly GCF_000365185.1). The sequence continues at coordinate 392,745 of NW_010729366.1, read as the reverse complement.
CTATGTCACTTCTAACCTGTCATCACAAGCGGGCTCGTGGGCTATAAGTTCATCGCACATTTAGGTGGGCTTGTGACCTTCGGATGGGTACGGTTGTGGTTTCTTTAGGTTTGGGCACTAACTAGATTCAGTGAACCGTGGGTTTATCGCGGTTTTGTGGTATGCAATGCCAGTTCATCACAAGGGTGATGGCGTGCCGCGGGTTCATCGTAACATGGGGGTTGATTGTGAGTTGCTCATGTGTGCTTCTATGGTGTTAATCATGATGTTTGGATGTCCTCTAAGGGTCTGATTGAGTTGTATGTACCTACACCGATTGTTCACTTTGTCCGACAAAAGGGTTGATCCTTTCACTATGATCACCCACTCGAGTGAATTCTCAGACTATCCTAACATACCTAGGTTTTGACCCCAAAAGGATTTTACTGATTGGCATATCAAAGACAGCCCGATCCGACACCCAGTGTAGTACCATAATCGAGTGTAGCAGTTATGTGTAACTTTTCAGTTTTTCCCATTAGTCTCCAAGGTCCAGGGCATAACTGGAAATTGGTCTGGATGCAGGGTTTCAAACAAACACACACTACATGTGCGTCGGGTCTAACCTTAGCAGTTAAGACAAGTTGCCCCAACTTCTTTGACAATACATTAGTGTCAGCCTTGGCATGATAAACTCCTCAATTCTATCAAATAGCTGAGAACATTCTAAACTAACACAAGTCTCATAAGTGTCGAGTTTAAGTGGTAATTACACAGAAACACACTAATCATAACATGAAACATCTATGTACTTTTACTCATTTACAATAAATGTATCAGTACATCAATTTGATTAGAGCTAAGGGTATACAATGTTTAACAATGTTAGGGAAGCACAAACAAATTCCATAAAGATATTAATAATACTAAATTAAAAATCAAATAGCCACAAATTAATAATGTATAAATACATAGAAAATGTATATTTTAATGATATATATAAAACAACTATATTACAATTAATATGTCAGGATGCACAAATCATATAATTTTATAGATAATGCATCAATCAAGAGTTCAACACAAAAAATATACACATATTATATTTTAATTATTATATCAATTGAAATGGGAGGTAAGGTGACATTCCTAGAGGCTAAGAGCTGGATGATATGGAAAATGAGGGGCCTGGTTAAGGTTCCCTTCCCGCTTCACTCTCTCCAGAACCGTACCCACCAAACCCCTGTTCACTCTCTCCCTATCTAACCAATGGTGACAAACAGCATTGCTGGCGATTGTTTCCACCTGCGAGCCTATGGACACATGGCTCATTCTCGTAATGTGTAAACGATGTGAGCAAGGAGCTTGCACTGACCAAAGCCAAGCTCAAAACCATAACCCCTGCCCTTGCTATTCATCGAAGCTCATGGTTCACCGGAACATCACCGGCATTCAGTTGAATCCTCACCGGCGGGTTGCGGTGAGGCACTAGTACATCGTGGTGGGGTTCCAATTCCACTGACGAGTCATGTTGAATGAGCAGCGATTCCTTTAAAAGCCAAAAGCAGTTCTCCATGCACTCTTACAAGTGACGTTTACATCCTCATCTGACGCTCCCTTCGAATGAACTATTAGTGAAGCTGGATGCAGGACTTGGGTGAACCTTAAGTCTCGGATTCATCAACACCAAGCGGTGGTTCCAGTGATAGTCATAAAGTATCCTTGCCAAGAAACTCTTGTCTTCTGGCTAGGCAAGCGATGCCTACAAGTGGGTCTTCTAGTCATTTACTAGATCATAATTGGTAGACAAATTTCGATTTTTAGGCAGAGTAAGAAGCAAAAGGGAATCCTGCATTGAAGTGGGGGAATTAGGGGTTAGCAAAATTTATGACAGAGGGCATTTCTTATCTATCATTCCCTCCTCAAAATAGTAGACATGAAATTTTCCTCAGGTGCATTCACTAGTCAATGAAGTCAGACCACCGATTAAAAACCCAACTTTTGTTGAGAATGATCAACTGAAGATAATGCAAAAACCTGAAGACAATGGACACTTTGTTCCCTTGATGTTTGGTAGATAGAAAAGGTAGAAGGAGCTACGGATGTGATAAAATAATTCTAGACAATCATGAGATATGAGCTCCAATGAGAGCAAATGCAAGGGTTAGGGTCCTGGATTTATTGGTACGGCTTCGGTTAGTGCAAATAAATGGGTTATCACCCTCTACTTTAGGGAAGTAAACCGGAAGAATTACATGTGATTTGTCGTTGGTCACCGGTGGAAACAATCACCGGTGATGCCATTCGTCACTACCGGTTGGAAAGGGAGAGAGTGAATAGGGGTTTGGTGGGTTGGATTTTAGACCACTTTTGTGCCATTTATTCTTTCTGTAACGTTTCAAGCTTTAAGTATGGTTTAGCAAATTCAGCCAATTTGGAGGCATTCTTAGATTTTTCAAACATTTGGACCTCTAGGATCTGATATCATAGGCATATAGAGCCCAAAAATTCAAATCCGATGAAACCCAATTCCAACATTGTTTACCCATTCACGTTAAGACCCAATTCCAACACTGATTTCGATCTTCCGATCAGGATCATTTTGATGATTCTAAACCTTATCTTAAGTCAAAGTAGAAATCCAACACCAAAGGTACATAGAGCTCAAAAATCTAAATCTAATGACACCAAGGTCACCTAAATCTGATGTTGTTTACCCCTTCATCTTAAGATCCGAAGCCGAAGCTAATTCCAATTGTCTGATTAGGATTATTTTGATCATGAATCTTATCTCATGTCAAATAAAAAACCAAACACCATAAGCACATAGAGCCTTTAGTTCCAAATCTGACGACACCAAGATTATTCAAATCCGACACCGTTTATCCCTTCATCTAAAGACCAGAAACCGGAACTGATTCTAATCATTCAATTGGAATCATTTTTTATCCTGAACCATATCTCAATGAAAATAAAAAATCCAACCTAGTAAATTTACAGGGATTGAAATTACAAGTGTAATGATACTAAGACCATTCAATTCCAATGTCGTTAACCCCTCCATCTTGAGACCCGAAGCTAGACTCCATTTAGATCGTTTGTTTGGAATTTTCTTCACTACAACTTCGAACCTTGGAACCCACACAACCAGATAACCTAAATTTGGAATGTTCAATTTAAGTAAATTAGTGAAATTTTCCACTTATTGTCTTAATTGATTGAGAGGATCTCTCCCAAAGCTATCTCAATGACCCATTCCCTTAATCAATTTCCCTCCAAAAATATTGTAAATTTCATCCATTGATCTCCCCAATCTCAAATCTCAGCCCTCCATTCCTCTCTAGAATCCTCGCCAAAAATCCATAAATACTCACCCCTACTCACACAAAGAACACACATTCTAATCTAGAGAGACGTTCTAGCCTAAAGGGAGAACACACATGAGCTTAGAACCTCCTTATCACGTCCTTAAGCTCCCTCTCTCTCGCATCCACATACTTCACTCTAAAAAAATATTTTCTTCAGCTCCACACGTCCTTGAAACACAAAAATCATCCTTGGAAACCATGGAGCTAAGCGTGAAGCATGCTTGAACTCAAATAGTTATAGCAGAAATGATGCACCATGAAGCAGATTTTCTCATATCTTGGGCTACCTACCATACCCAATAACAATCCAACAACGACCAAAGATCCTTCCTAGGGGAACTTCCAAACATTAAAGGCTGTTTGGATCATGCTTGGACTTTTAAGGCATATCTCAGGTATGTTCATGACTCATACTTATTCTGGAATTCTCATAGGCTTGTTCTTTCAGGTATTAGTAGATTATTACATGCACTAGTTATTAACTAGTGTAATCTTTCATGTGCATAGTAGAAACGTGGTAACACCCGTATGAATACTTTGATTCTCTCATCTTTGCTAGTAGACATGTAAGGGTGTCTGGACTGGTTTTAGATTAGGTCCCGTCCAGTCCAAAATCAATTTGAATGGATTGGATAGACCAATAAGACATTATTGAATTGGAGCAATCCGGTCCAAAATATTTATTAGATTGGATTGGACCTGGTCCATCCGTAACAAATTTATATTGGATTGGGTTGGATTAAGCCAATATCTAGTCCCTTGATATAAGATAAGAATATATGTGTTAATGGATCGGGTTTGGGTTGAAACCAATCTAAATCAAAATGAATTTGAATAGATTGGACGGTCCAGACATTGAATTAGACCAGACCAAATTGGTCCAAAACATTCATTGGATTGGATTAGACCTGGTTCATTTATAATGGACTCACATTGGACTGGATCAGATTGGACTAAATCCAGTCCAATTGACACCCCTACGACCATGAAGAATACTAGTTTTTAGTTTTGTAAGTACATTTCTTGTAGCACCATCTTACACTCATATCTTTATAAAATTAGAATAACAAATAGTGTCTTTAATTTTCAATTTCATGCAGCATCATTGCATAGCTAGAGATTAATATGATTTTAAAGGTGATGAGGGGTAATTTGGTCCTGTTAGACAGTGTATGTCCTTAGACAATGTATGTTGAGGCGCTCATAGTCAGGCTGTCATTAGCAAAGGAAGTTGGGAACAAGCATCTTGTGGTTTGTAGCGACTCATAACTTGTGGTAAACCAGGTGAATAGCGAGTATGAGGCATGAGAACCCACAACGTTGGACTATCTGGCTAAGGTAAGGGAACTCCTGCTTAGCTTCCATTGCCCTTCAATAGAGAAAAGGCGGTAGAGGAGGTCACCGGAATACCAACAGAGCCAAGCTAGATAGATCCACTCATCAACTACTTACACCAAGGCATATTGCCAAATGAACGAAACACAACTCGACGAATAGAACGACAAGCATCTCGCTACGTGATCGTAGCCAAGCAACTCTACAAAAGGTATTTCACATTGCCCTATTTGCGGTGCCTACGCCGAACTGAAGCAAATTGGTTATTACACAAAATCCACGAAGGACGTTGTGGAAGACACTTGGGGGGCGGGTCCTTCACTAAAAAAGCTTTGCAACAAGGGTACTATTGGCCCACCAAGAAGGCAGGCACCAACATACTACGCCGTTAGCACCCGATTTTTGCTCGGTCCACCGCCTGAGCCTTCAATTCACTCCAAACACCCGATCAGACCTTTCCGACCTCTCTGAAACATCCAAAAATCCAGCAAACCCAAATTTCACCCTGAGAGCCCTTAGATCCACCGTTAAACCTGTATGATACCAATCCGGTGGCCCCAATTGACCCCTACTTACACCTCAACCACTAGATCTGACCCCACCATTAGACCCAGGACCTCCAAAAACAACCACCTGTAAAATTTCATCCCAAAACACCTTTGCTTACCCCTCTATTGCATCATGGTTCCATTTTAAGGCTCCAAATTGACCGGATTCCAAATCCACCCGATCCCAGCTCAGTTGGCCTAATTTAACCTTACCAATCACATCAAACTATCCAGAAACCCTACCCTATGAAATTTCACCCGATACTACCTTCGTTTACCTCCTCATTGAGTATAGATTTCATTATGAGGCTCTAGATTAGCCAAATCAAACCCTTTCTAAATCAGCTTGATCAGGGCCCATTTGGGTCAATCTGACCCCAATAATCAACCCAAAATCCTCGAAAACCCCACCTTGCTAAATTTTAGCCCAAAATACCCACATTTACCTGTACATCTAAAAAGATTCCATTTTGATTAATCTTGTCAATCCACTCACACAAACCTCTTCAACACTCAGAACCATCTCAATCCCCAATTTCTGAGCCAAGATCTCAACTATCCATCTAGAACGCTGGTTTGACCATCCTTTGACCCAGTTTGACCAAAGTTCTTCGAAATTATAAAAATACCCCCGAAGTTCCCAAAAATTAAGAAACAACCCTTATTCCCTAATATTTAACCATACATTTCTTCATGCGGGAAGGGACTGTCACCGCTGAACCATCGGCGCCTCCCCCTCTAACCTTTGCTCCCTCTCTCTCTTTCTTCCATCGTTTTTATCCTTTTTTTCCTTTCTCTTCTTCTTCTTACGATTCGTTGTTTTCTCCCCTGTTTTTCGTGGTTCCTTTATTTTCGTTTTTTTGCCGTCTCCACTCATTAAACCGGTGACAAAATGTTTCACGTCCAATTATCGGATGTTTCACCTCTATCTTCATCATCAGTTCGCTCATCAGTGCCACAGATTGACGTCTTTCTGCTTCTCAATATCCCCTTTTTGAAAGTTGTTTTCCAGAAGCTTGTCATTGGTGCTTGGAAGGCTGAAACTCAGTTGAAGATTCCCCATCTGGTCATGTTAGATTGAACTCGACCTCAACAGTCATCGCTAGCTTGAAGATCAATCTCATTCGCTTCTTTGTCACACGTCAGGCATCGTCAGTATTCCTGTGTAGACAGTTCTCAGGCCACACTCTCCTCAGGTAATTCCTCTCGTTCTGTGTATTGGCTTTCTTCCTCTTGGCGTTTTATCGACGTCTGGAGCAAGGGAATGGGCTATCTCAGCTCAGGTACCTCTCGGTACCAGTCCAGATTTAGGATTAGGTTTTTATTTTCTGCTCTTGGGATTTAAATTTGTTTTACTTTTGAATTTCATAATTAATCATGCAAATTTTTGTTGCTTGACCGTTTTTTTTTATTTTATTATTTTTTTACATCTGAGATCAATTCCATTGTTTGAATATTGTGATAGAATAGTTATAGTTTGATTCTGTTAATCATCCTAAGTTGCTTGTTCTAGAGATAAATCTGGTTTATACGATCTCATGTTTATGTTATATTTAGTTAAGTCTATTGATGCTTGAGATATTAGCTTTTCATACTATATTCGTTGAGGTATATAAACAGCCCCTCCTGAGCTGCTTTTTTATCTTTTGCTTTGTTTCTTTTATTTATTATTATAAGAATATTTCGCTTGATTTGTTTCTTTTATTTCTTATAAGAATATTTTACTTGATTGAGATATGTGATCGTGCTTGATTGAGATCCCATATGGGTCCCACCTATTGGACCCAAGAGAGGAATGACTAACCCCTTCCCTCTCCCATCCGAGTCTTACCCGGACTGGTTTATCCAGTGCCTTGGGCTATTGGAGTCACTACTAATATAAAAACGTTTTTGAAAATAATTGTTGGAGGTCCCATCACCTCTAGTTCCTAAACTGACGGGTGGCGACTCCATTTCTAGCCCAAGTGGCAAGTGAATCATTTTTCGACGCTCACTTACACCAATCAACAGCCAAGTTGAAGTACTTGACCAGTCCATGGCAATTCATACAATGGGGGATAGACTTGCTGGGCCATTTACCATGAGTGAAGGGACAGAAGATGTTTCCGGTGATAGTAGTCGACTACTTCACAAATTGGGTAGAAGTCAAGCCACTGGTCACCATAACAACTTGCAATGTTCAAAATTTTTTCTGGAGAAGCATCGTATGTAGATCCGGGCTGCCCAGGGTATTGATCTCGGACAATGGAAAACAATTCGAAGATATCAAATTTCAAGACTGGTGTACGCAAATGGGTATAAGGAAAAATTTCACCTCGGTCGCTCATCCCCAAGCCAATGGCCTTAAAGCTCGGCTATCCTAAGCTAAAGGTTTATGGGTGGATGAGTTGCCCAGTGTGTTATGAGCCTACCAAACAAGTGTTGAAACGATGACAGAAATGCCTTTTAACCTGACATATGGATCTGAGGTTGTAATACCGATAGAAATGGAAGTCCCGACACTACGATTTGAAGCTTTTGACGAAGAGACCAACAGAGAAGATCAGCGAGCAAATCTCGACTCGGTAGAAAAAGTGAGAGACCTAGCCTACATTCAAACTGCAGTATACTAATAGCGGGTGGCTTAGTATTATAATGCCCGAGTGAAGAGATGCCAATTTAGAGTTGGCAACCTAGTACTAGGGGTGTCAACGATATTCAAAAATCTGGTTTCGATTTCATCATTTGACATAAATGAATTGGATTCAGATAATTCGAATATCTAATCAGTCGAATTCAGATATCCTATTCTTACCGAATAGTTAATCGAATTCGAATTTGAATATCACCTGATTTGATTTGGTAAATATCCGAATTTGATCAATTATTTAATTCTTATATATAATATATAAAATATTTTATATAATTTATATATTTATATACTTTATATCAATAAAATATTTATTTTATATATTTATTAATTATCTAAAATAATTAATTAATCAAATTCGAATTGGATCGAATATTCGAATGTTTAATTGGATTCGAATTCGGATATCAAATTTTTGAATCGGATTCGAATTCAGATATTGCCTAATCCAAATCGAATTTGAACCGTTTACACTCCTACCTGGTACTTAAGAAAGTTATGGTGCTAGAGCCCAGTATGCAAAAGCTTGGCCTGAACTGGGAAGGCCCCTATAGGGTCTCCAAAGTTATAGGTGGAAATGCGTACGAGCTCGAAGCACTCAAAGGGAGGTAGTACCCCGGGCATGGAATATAGATAACCTACATAGGTATTATCTTTGAAGAACAGTGTTCCGAGCCACGTCCACAAGTTTGTTAAATTTTTCCAAGGCACTCAAACCGGCCAACAACTCAACCAAGAAGCACAAAAGGCAAACTCGCCGAGCTACAACTATAACAACCTACTAAGGTACTCGGCCGGTATAGCAGCAATTTAGCCGAGTTAAACAGAAAAGTGTTTTGAGCTGAGCGACAAAGGCGAGAAAGGGCTTCATCCAAAACAAAGCAACAAATACCGAAAGGTAAGTTTCATTAAGATTGAAATAAAAAGGCCCATGGCCATACATATGTGTCTCAAAAAATGAGAAAAAAACTCTCAACAGTTTGGATGTTAAAAGGGCACACAGACCCAAGAGAAATTTACAGGAACCCGAAGGCTCCCGAAAACATCAAGTAGTTGTTATTAGCAGACAGATCGGCCTACTCAACATTACAATCCTAGACCTCCTCATCATTGTCACCCTCTTCGTCCCCTTATTTGTCACTGCCCTGAAACTCACCGTCATTCTCCTTATCCTCTTTCGGCATTAGAGGCTCTTCATCAACCTGAATGGCGAGCTCTGATAACTCTGTATTTTGATGCCTTAAGGGCATCATTTCAAGGGTATTTTAGGCCTTAGAATAGTCAAAATGCGCCTTTTTACCAGTTAAATTCAATATTGTGACCTCTGAAGGTTTTTTTGCAAATCTTGTGGAAAACTGGGGAAGTTTCATGGATGAAATGCAGTTTTTGTGAAGCTGGTATGAAGTCCAGCTGAGAGAGGGGATGTTTTTGTGAAAAACTTAGCACAAGAGGGTGCTCATATTTGCTAAACCCAGAATGGCGCCCCACCTACTATATTAGCATACTCTCCTCTCCCTAGCAAACCCTAGGGCGCTTTTCCACTCCTTATTTTCATCCTTACCAAACCCTAGCCGCTCTTAACTGCTTAATCTTTACCTTCCATCTCTTTTACTCTCCACCACTCATTCTAGGGCACTCTCTTTTTATCTTTCTAACCCTAGGGAGCCACCTAACTTCTAATCCTCACAATTCAGCCTTTAGCCACTAGATCTCAGCTCTCCATTCCATTCTCTATCTCAGCCATCCACTCTATGGTGCCACCCACTCCTTGTAATCTCCACCTTTCAGCCTTAGGCGCCCAAATCTCCATCATCCAATTCTGGGCGCCCAAATCTTACCCCTACATAATATTAGGCGCCCTCTCCTTCTCTTCTCAACCTTAGGATCACCTTAGAACCATCCTAACCCTTCATTCTAATCCCTAGGTTACCCATATTTTTGCTAAAACCCATCTACCACCCTCCTCTTTCTCTCTAATCCTAGTTTTATCCACCCTTCTATATAAAAAAGACCCAAGGGCTCCTGAGAAGGGGTTGGATTCTGCTCCCAGGTAAGACGAAAGGCTGATATTGAGAAGTTCAAGGGTAGAGGAAGAAGAGAATGCCCAGGCAAGAGGAGGGGTTTCTCTTGCAGTTCGCCAAAGCCACTACTGCCACCTCTTGAATCCGATCCCAACCATTTTAATTCAGTTTTAGATTTAACTTTTGTTCTTTAATTTCTAGTCTGATTTTTCCTTCCTACAAATTTACTTTTATTTAGTTTAATTTTTTCTTTGTTTATTTTCTACAGATATGGAATTCGGCCAGGTAAGACAGAAGACCTAGCTCGAGAAGTTTGAGGGTCAAAGGAGAGATCTGGAGACTACTACCTTTAATCGGATTACAAACTTTTTTATTTAATTTCTTTTATTTATTTATTTGTATGCACTTGTCACTTTTAACAGTTTTCGAATTTTGCTTTTAATGAATTCCAATTTAATTAATTAAAGTTTTGTGATTCTACAACTTCCCTTTGTGTTCTTTTATCCGGATTAAAGTTCATAACGATTTTTCCCTCGCTTCCCTGTGGATACGACCCGTTCTCACCATTTACTGTGTTTGTAATTGTTATGAGAAACAGAAAAATTTATAAATATTAAAACTGGTGTTCCGAAGTGGTTAACGACACGCTTCCGGACATACCAAGCTCCAATGGTATGTTGCCCATAGTGAGTGGGCTAACATCAAAAGAAGGATGCAACATTTTCAGGTAACAACGACAAAGTTTGAAGCCCCTCTTCATAATAGGAAGACCATCCTCCGCCTTTTTCTTGTCATACTCCAGGGACTTCAAGAAGCAGGCAACAATTGCCTCCTCAGCTTAGCGGATGTACTGCGCATGCTTCGATCGCCTCTCCTCCAGTTGTCGCTGGGCTTTGGCCAACTCACATTGAGTCTTAGTTAAATCGTGCTGGATTTTCTGGTTCTACTCATAAAACTGGCGGTGATCCTCCTCTGAGTTGAGTTGCATCCTCTGCATCTCGGCTTGTAGTGAGCTGATGTTCACCCACATCTCACCTCTCTCCTTTTCACTCACATGAACATGGTCCAGCAAGACATGCCCAATGGAGCTCGCCTACCCAAAAGAAAATAAGTATGATCAAGACAGATTTTCTAGAAACAAAAAAACAAAATGCTGTAAATTGACAAACCTGAACAACATGGTGAGTCATACGGGCTCCAGCTTCATTGGGGTCCAGACTGAGGAAGTGGCGAATGACCTCGGGGAGCAACATCCCCCTAGCCAACCAGATAGCCACCCGAGGGTCAAATACGCGATCGAGTACAAAAACATTGACAACATTGGGGACGAAGGGAAGGATGTTTGAGACATAAGGGTTGGCCTCACGTTCCTCCTGGCCGACCTGAGGTTGGAAGATAGAAGGACCAAATGAGTGTTGGTCGGTACTCATTGGCTCGCCACCTCTCTCGAGGTCTACGACATGAGGAGCAAGGTGCGGTGACCTCACCTCAGCACTAGCTGGGGTCCCCTCCATTGAGGAGCGGCGGTCCGCCCTTCTCTTCTTCATCGAAGCTTTCTTCTCCACGTTAAGCGCCAACATAGAAGCCATGCTCGCCATATCTGAAGAAAAGAACAAAACAGTTAGATGAGCTAAACATCAGCGGAACAAAAAGTGCAGACATAGATGGCTTGATGACTGACCTACCTACGCGACTCAGGCTGGCTTGTATAAGCATAGGCTCGGTCAGAACACTTTCTACCCGGACCTTTTCACAGACAAATTCCTGAAGCGCAGTGCACAGTTCATCATCTTGGCTCTCAACAAAGCCGCGACATTTGCTATACCAGACGGTGTCCATATCCCAACCGTCGTCCTTAGCAAGAAAGAAAAATTTGTTTTTCCACCCCTTAACCATATTGGGGAAGTCAACCAGCACCTTGTACCCGTTACGAAAAGGAAGATAGAAGCAGAAAGGACTGGAAACTCTCTTCATATGAACTAAAGTGGAGAAGACCTTAAGGTTTAGTGGGAAGTTACAATGGTGGCATAAGCTGATCAACCCCACTAGAGTTTGGATTGCATTAGGGCCGAGCTGACCCAGAGATATATCGTAATGCCTCAAAGTAGAAATGATGAAGGGTGATGGGAGAAGTGGAGACCGGCGACCAGCGCCTCTTCATAAACACACAATGCATCTCGATCATGGTCCCAAGGGTATTGATTGGCGCGTTGCTCGACACAATTGTACTTGTTCAGGATCTAATACATATGACACAGCTCGATTATCCACTCCCTAGACAACTCGGTCGGATCAAACATAGATACGACCTGCTCAACTTCGTGCTTTTTTCCAACTAAGGATCCAACACAATACTCTTTGTAGGAGTCCTCCCCCGAGGAGCTCACCTCACTGTCCAACCTCTAGTCGGATGACCTACTCTCATATGGACTGTGGGACATCGAAAAAACCATAATACTCACTGAAAAAGTAATAGAAGACCGGTGACGACAACTATGGAATCCAGACAAAGAGTAGATGCGCCTACTGAAGGGATGAGAGATCCATTGTATGGATGCCCAAATCTTGCGGAATAAGGTAGGCGAATTACAAACATTTTTCTTTCCCTTTCAATTGGGAATCGATTTCCCTATTTAGAAAATCATATTTTCAAGGATCAATCTTGAATTATAAACTGAACCAGATCTGAACAAAAGCAGTAGGAGAGAATTATACCTGATACGGAGAAGTAATATCTCCCAATGGAGGTATTCACGCCCAAGGAAGGATCCAAAGACTGCTTCCACTGAAGATGGCGTAGTACAGGATGGAGTAGAATCAACAGTGTTCTTCTCCAAGAACCAAGTCCTTCGCAAGAAACAACAGAATGGCACGTGAGCACAGCTTCCTATCAGTCCTTTCACAAAGAACTGATATCAAGATCAAATCTTGACTTCTCCCACTGGTCTGGAGATCGAACTGGCAAGGTAGGTGGCAAGAAGAAGGAGGCGGCAAGAAAGATTCTGTAGGGTTGCTTAATTCTTTTTTCTATGATTTCAGCACTAAGAGGATGCGAATATCTATCTTCTAAAGGCTGCCACCCCTTCCTTCCTTTGTAACCCTAAAGGATCAGTCCCTAATCCAATTAAGAGTTTCTGATCCAAATCATATTTGGATCAGACATCCCTTTAGGTGATAAGGATAAACCCTTATCTTATCTGCAGATTAGATCAACCTTCTCCTAATCTCATTAGGAGGTTTCCATATCTGAATCACATTCAGGTTTGGACTCTCTGAGTGGATAGGATTAAGACCATATCCTATCTGCTAATCCATCTCAGAATTCGCCCCATCCTTAACTCATTAAATTAGCCCAGTTCGAAATGGGCTTGAGGCCTATTAAGGTTATGTGCTCACTTAGCCTTCCTAACTGCTGCCTAGTTGGGTTTCCTTRTATGGCGTGGGACCCAAGCATTGATCTACACATTAGCCACATGGGTTCAGCCCAGCCTTTGTTACAAGGCCTGGTCAAATACACTATTATGGATAGTGCACCCCCCGAAACCCATCAAATGGGCTCTATGGGCCCAACACTTACCTTAAGTAACACTCAAGGACTGTGGGCAGATGCAAGATTAGCCCATTAGGTATTATCCTCAATGGTCTTACACTCAACCTCTCAGCCCATAATGATCATACACTGCCCGACAAGAGAGGACCTCTCCCTCGGCTGTAAGGAACAGTGTTGCACTCTCTACTTACATGGATCCCAGGAATTAAAACCTTTCGCAAATCATTTCGAAACCATAACATATATTATATATATATATGTATACTTTTATATCTCATATAAAATATATTTTGCAAAACAAATCTCAACGATTGAAATCGGCTGCCGGTAGTCTTGGTTTCCATCAATGAGAGTGCATCCCCGATCATTACCTTTGTCCGACAAAGGGGCTGATCCTGTCACTATGATCACCCACTCAGATGATTTCTCAAACTGTCCCAACATACCCAGGTTTCGACCCCCGCTAAGGATCTCACTGGTTGGTACATCAAAGACAGCCCAATCCGACACCTAGTGCAGTATCATAATCGAATCTAGGGGTCAGGTGTAACTTTCCAGTTTTGCTCATTAATCTCCAAGGTCCTGGGCAACACTGAAAATCTAGTCCAGTTCAAAGATTCAATTGATCCTACACTGTATGTGCCTAGGGTCTCACCCTGGCAGCTGAGATAGGCCACCCCAACCGACTTGGTGGCACATCAGTGTCAATCTTATCAGGATAGGTCTCCCCAGACCGACCCACTGGCTGTGAACATTCTAAACCAACACGTGTCTCATTAAGTGTCCAGTTTAAGGGTATTACACAGAAACATACCAAGGGAACGTGAATCAAATATGTGTTTTTATTCATTTACAATAAACTCATAATGTACATCATTCTAATTGAAGCTAAGGGCATACAAAACTGTCTAACACCTACAACAAAGTGGGAAATTTGACCTCCTCCAATCAAGAACCACTCCAGAAAGTTCCAAAAAGAAATAGTACAAGTGGGGACCTCGATAGGGGACCCCTTACTTATAACCCATTGGACAAGGAAATGAGCGATGGAGATGCACCTACAATGAATCCATGATCGACAATGTGCGCGAGGAGTTTTAAATTCGAAATTTGTGCACCTTAGGAGTGCGCTCCTAATTTGAATTTGAAATTTGCGCAGCTCAAGGGTATGCTCCTTTTGTTCAAAAATTGAAATTAGTGCGCCCTTCACATGCGTCTTTTCAAAAGTTTCACAAAGCGCACCCCTTCCTGGAGTTTGAAATTTGAAAATCCGCTATAGACCAGCTCTACCTCGGTCTGGGTCAAGAAAGAGTGAACTAGTCGGAGCAATTACCTTTTTTGAGAGATACTCCCTTCGCCAAGCTAATGCCAACTCGAGAGTGGGGGGCAATTGGTGAGGGGTAATTTGGTCATCCCAATCATATAGTGACACGTAACCTTTGGATGACACCTCGACGCTGAGTTAGAAAACTAGCTCAGTAGGTTAGCTTGGAGCACCTTGCCTAGGCCGACCTCCACCTCGACAAGGCCAAACTAGTAGACCCCGTAAGATTACGATGACCTATCCTAGGAACCGGCCGAGCTGTAGGGATTCGAGACGATCAGAATGGAAGAGCTCGCTAACCATCTCTAGTAGAACGCTACCAAGAGCATCGATATCTCAACCATTAGAACGGCCTACCATATTGCACGCCTCAGAAATACTTGGGTAGATCGTAACCTCCACGGGGATCTCACAACCAGCACATTAACGCGCCTAACAAAGCAGAAATAGCTCTACGAGAAGTTCAGGCCCGTTACAAGAGGGCTCAGATCACTGGTGCCTATAAAAGGCACTCACCTCTCTCAACCTCTCAAAGAACTCTCGAACACTCATTGACTTAAGCATCAAAGTGCTCTCCCCAGGTAAAAGACACCCGGGCACTCTAATTCTCTTCTTCTTGCAATACATATCAGCTCAGCCACCTTTCATCTCGGCCCAGCACAGCTCAGCCCTGACCAGGAAATATCCAAATCGGAGTCCGAGTCATCAAACACAAGGGAGCTTCCAGATTGTGCTACATCAAAAGGCATGTTTTAGTCTTTCTATTTTGTTTACAGTCTAGTAGTTAAGCCTTAAGTGGGCTCCATAGTAGTCTTTGAATGTCAAAATCTTGTGGTTTAAGAGCACAATCACAAACAACACAATTTATCAAATATGTCATCCATGTATTCCACTTAACTAGTCGATTTGTATGATATATCTTTTCTCTTTTAGTTTATTTTCATGATGTCTTTCCAATTTTATCATTTAATGGTCAACCTTTATTAATTCGGTGGTTCTCATTGGAAATTCAATCCTATTAATTGAAAGGTCTCTTAAAAGCCAAATCCATTTTAGATATCTCTTGACATTGTCCCTTGTGCACTATTTTTTTGCACATCTTCTTTTATTTCTGTAGTTCCTACATTAGAAAGCTAAAGCATTTCATTATGGGATTGATTCCATGATAACTCCTCCCAATAGTAAACATGTTATACATTTGGTTTCAGTTTGTAATTAAATTGCATAGCAGTTAGGTGATCTCAATATTAGTCGTGTTTAGAATTTTTTACTATTGCACTAATTCAATACCTAAAGTTTCTTTGTATTCATGCTATTGTTAATTTCACATAAAGTTCTTTTTCATTTCATGATACCCCAAGTTTCTTAGTTATTTTATATTCATTTACTTAGTTCCAATGTGTGTTTTCAATTAATGCCTAAGATCATCAAAATTTTCTTTGGAACATTAGTGAAGTAGAGGCCGGTTTAACAACTTCTCACACCATATCTTGGTCCCTAGACCCTAAAGATTTCTATCCCATTAGAAAATGAATCACCAAGAAAAAATGTTTTTCTTGCAAAATTTTGGCTTTTCTTAAATTCCCATTTTCCAAAAATTTAGGTGGGGACTTCATCCATCCATCATCCCCCTTTGGTTCAAATAGCCATAGATGGCGACTCCACTGGGATTATGTTACTAGACCTAACTCAAAAACCAATTTTCAATGATTATTTAATTAATTTTGTGCTTTCACACATGTTGCACACACATCACTCATATTGCATTGCATTTTGTCCCTTTGACTCAATTATAGATGGTCCCTAGTATGATTGCTTAAGGATAATCATCCTAGAAATAGGAGGACCCTTTTCTCTTACATCCGATATACCCAACCATCACTCGAATAAGGTTGAGGCTCTAGATAAATAAGGTGAGGCCTCAACAGTGTACCTAAGACTTGTCTTGAGGTATATGGGCAACCCAACTTGACTAAGGTTTCCCTAAACCACTTAGGATCCTATAGAAACAATACCAAACCCTTACATATAAAACCCTAGCAATTACCCTTGGGAGTTTCAATGAGGCATTTCAATGCATTGGTATTTGTTCGCATTTATCTTTGCCTTGCATTTATATTCTTGTTTTACTTTGTATTCTTGTTTTTTTCTTTGCTTAAGTGGGTAAGAGCAGTTGTGGGCCCACTCAGGTATAATTCTTCCTTTTCTTTTAAATAAAAGCTTGTACAACTAAAACCCATGGCTACAACCTAAGGCCAATCCAACCTAAGTATAGACCTCCCAAATTCATAAAGGTTGTAAAGCAAATGTACCAGAAGCAAATAGAACAACTCCTAAGCCAAATGAATCAATTCCAAACTAAAATTGATTTGTTTATGAGTGAGGTGGGACAACTCTAACCTAAGGACCAATCCCAACCCAACTGAAGGAATATAGCAAAACCCAAACTGCATGGTCCCCATGCTTTCCAGTTTAACCCAATCAAAGGCAAAACATCTAAGCCTAACCTACATGGGCTCCATGCTTTCCAGTTCAGCCTAACCATGGGCAAAATGCTTATGCCCAACCTTCTTAGGCTCCATCCTTTCTAGTGTAGCCTAACCACAGGTAAAACATTGAAGCCCAACCATCATGGGCCTCATCTATAACCAACCAAACCAAGATCATTACAATCAGGCCCAACCATCATAGGCCAAATCTATGCTAGTCTAGCCCAACCAAGGGCAATATAGTCAAGCTCAACCATCATGGGACACATCTATGTTAGTTCAGCCCATTCAAGGCTATCCAAGGTAGGCTTAATCATCATGGGCCATGATCCCAATGCAACCCATCCAAGGGTATCCTTACTCAACCATGCCTCACCAATGCTAATCCTATTAAGCCAAGAGTAGTCAAACCAATCCTGTGTCGCTATGCAAGGGGTAACAACAGTCTAACCAATCCAGACCCTGATGTCAGCACCTGATTTTTGCTTGGTTTGTCCCATAAACCCCCAATTTACCCTAATTGCCTGATTAAACCATTTTAATCTTTTTGAAACACTAAAGAACCCAAATTTTAGCCTAAAAGCCCCCAAGTCTATCATTAAATTTTCCCAATATCAATCTAATTGCCCGATTAACCCCTCATTTACACCTTGACCCTAGATTAGACACCACAATTAAATCTCAAGATTCATATGTATTGGCCCTTTCATCAAACCAAGATTCCCTTTTGAGCTTCCTCATTAGCCTGAAACACCCACGATCTAGACCTTCTTGATCCTAACACCTCTAGACCAATCAACGCATATCATTGAACCCTAAACTCACAAAAACATCTATGCATGAAATTTCAACCCAAAATTCCTCTATTTTCCCCTCCATCAAGTCAAGATTTCATTTCAGACCCTCTTGTTGATCCAAATTCCCTGATCTTGGCCCTTTGAAATGCAATCAAACACTTCCATTAAATCCCATACATTCTAAAATACTTATAAAATTTCAGCCCAAACTACCTATATTTGCCTTTCTACTGCACCAAGATTCCATTTTAAAGTCCGAGATTAATTAGTTCTCTCCCTTCTAGATCTTCTTGATTTAGGCCTAGTTAGGCCAATCTAACCCCACCATTAAATCAATAATGCTAGAAAACCTTACCTTACCAAATTTCATCCAAAAATACCCTATCTTACCAGCCCAAAATACCTATATTTGCCCTTCTACTACACCAAGATTAATTAGTTCTCTCCCTTCTAGATCTTCTTGATTTAGGCCTAGTTAGGCCAATCTGACCCCACCATTAAATCCATAATGCTAGAAAACCTTACCAAATTTCAGCCAAAAATACCCTATCTTACCGTCTCAATTAAAAAAATTTCATTCGGCTAATCCTATTGACCATCAAACACAAGACCACTATATATGCTCAAACCCATCTTAACCCTTCACATTTTGACTCAAAATATTGACAATCCATCATGAATCTCGGTTGGACCCCCCAAGTTTTTTAAATTACAAAATTACCCCTAAACTTCCCTAAATTTACAAAACTACCCTTGACCTTGTTATAAACACTAACTTAGCTCTCTTATTTAAAAAAAAATCAAACTCTTTCACTATTCATCATCTTCCACCCCTTAAAATAGTGGCGACAACACTCCTCCATTTCTAGTCCTTTTCTTTGTTATTGGGTTTTTTCTTTCATTCTCCCTCTCTCTCATTCCTCTTTCAACTTTTTCTCTCTTATAATGAAAATTTCATTTTCATTGTTCATCGTCCTTGACCTCGTAATACCTAAATTGAGGCGGCGACAAGCCTACTCTGATCTGCCCTCTCCTTCTTCTCCGTTTCCCTATTTTCTTTATTTCTTCCCTCTTTATCCTCATTTATTTTTCCTATTTTCATTGTTCCTTCATGTTTCCTTGGTCACTATCCAGCTCTATTCTCCTACTATAAAGAAGGCTTCACACCATTGTTGATAGTAGCAATGGGTTAAGTTTTTAATCATCACATTAAACGGGATTCACACTTGGAGGCTCCCTTTCTTGTAAACCTTCTAGTTGTAAAACCAAATTAGAAGAATGATCGAGGCATACATCCTCAGTTGATCTAAGGAAGAGAAAGAAAGTCTAGTTGACTTTTCAACCTTAACCCAGTGTTGGGGTTCCCTCCTTATGAGGTGGAACCCACTAATAAATACAAGAAAAAGAAAGAAGAAAAAGACAAAAGAAAAGGGGTTGGAAAGAGAAAAGGCTTTTTGCATTAGCTTGCAAGGAAAGTCAATACGTCCTTGGTTACTCAACGAATTGGGAATAACTCACTCTCTATCCTTTCATTTCTAACAACTCTCTAAGGGAAAAATGTTAGAGAAAGAAAAAGGGTTTTTGAGAAGAAGAAGAAGATTTACAAGGACTGAAACCAAGAAGACAAATCCATTTTTTAGCATCTCTTCTTGCTTCCTTGTTGTACTTCCATTATTGGTGAGAGATTTATTGTTTGTTATCCATTTTGTTGACAATGATTATTGTTGGAATCCAAGATCTTTCTTGATGTTCATCATCTAGTTGTGACTAGATAGAAAAACATTGTATCCCATTATTATTGTTGATAATGGATGATTTGGACTTAGATCCCGTGGTTTTTACCCTCACATTGAGGGGTTTTCAACGTAAATCTTGATCTCTACTACTATTGCTTGCTTTGTGTTTGATTATTTGCTTCAATTATTGCATGTTTGTTATTTGGGCTCAATTTGAAAGGTGTGTAAATACAAATATGTAGTATGAAAAACCTTGTATTTTGTATCATTTTGTATGTATTTGTACTATACATATTTGTATTTGTACTTTTTCTAAACTGAGCTTTGTTGTTAAAATCTATTTGATTTACACAAAGAAAATATAAGGATCATTCCCAACAACCTAGTACTAGAGCACTTGGTTCTTGTGTGAATCATGGAAGGAGGTTTAGTTAGAATGATTTTATTAAATGGAAGGAATTGGTCTCTCTGAAAACAAAAAAAAAGGACTTATTGCTTTCCAAAGACTTGTATGCACCTATGGGAGGTGATAATGGCAAGCTGAAAGATATGTCCAATGAGGACTCGAAACTCCTTGACTCAAAAGTAGTTGCTTTTATTAGACAATGTTTGGATAATAGTGTTTATCATTTTGTAGCCAATAAAACCTCAATTGTTTCACTTTGGAACAAGTTAGAAGAATTGTATGAGTACAAAACTACTGGCAATAAGGCTTTCTTGATTAGGAAGATTGTAAATTTGAAGTACAAGGAATCTAAATCCATTATCGAACAGTTGAATCAAATGCAATCATGAAAATCAATTAGCTTCAATGAAGATGGTCTTAGATGATGAGCTTCAAGCTCTATTACTTAGCTCATTGATAGAAAGATGAAAAACACTTGTGGTATTTCTTAGTATCTTTGCACTCGATGGAATAATGACAACAAGCATGGTAAGAAGCAGTTTGCTCATTGACAAAATTAGAAGAAAATCATTGGACAGAAAATCAAATGCTCTTCTTACAGAAAGCCTGGGTAAAGCTAAAGCAGAGGTCCGCATGGCCGTGATAAGTCTAGAGGAAAGTCCAAGTCAAGGAAATTCATCACATGTTTTCATTGCAAGAAACAAGACCATTATAAGAGTGAGTGTTGAAAATTCAAGAGAGAAACAAGAAAGAAAAGGAAAGGAAGTGAAAGGAATGATGAAAATGACACCACTGTAGTTGC
Source organism: Nelumbo nucifera (assembly GCF_000365185.1). Next base: position 371,761 of record NW_010729366.1, on the reverse strand, counting down.
AAGTGAAGATATTATTGTTCTCACATGTCGTAAAGATTCTTGCATTAATTTAACATGTAATTAGACAAATTAAATTGTTGATACGGGTGCTTCCTATCATGCTACTCCTCACAATGAACATTTTATCTCTTATAGTGTATGTGATTTTGGTGTTGTGAGAATGAAAACTAGTGAAACGTCCAAAATTGTGCGGATGGGTGATATTTATCTTGAGACTGACTTAGGTTGTAAATTAGTTCTCAAGGATGTCAAACATGTTCTAAATATCCACTTGAAATGGAAAATGGAGACTATCCAATGTGTCTTTAGTGGTAGAAAAAGCCAATATGTGTTGCACTCTTTATCGTACACAAGGTCGCATGTGCAACGGTGATATGAAAAACACTATAGAGAAGGAAGTCTCTATAGAATTATGGCATAGACGATTGGATTATATGAGCGAGAAGGGAATGCAAATTCTTGCCAAGAAAAATCTATTAACTGACATAAAAAGTATATTTTAATACATGAGTTCATTACATAGATAGTAAACAAAATAGTGTTTCATTTCGAAGTTATCCTCCTTATAGAATTGATTCATTCTAATGTTTGTGGGCCTATGAAAGTTAGAACTCTTGGTGGTGCATCTTACTTTGTTACTTTCATAGATGATGCTAGTAGAAAAGTATGAGCTTATGATTTGAAATATAAAGATCATATATTAGATGTCTTTTAAGTTTTTCATACTATGGTTTAAGGAGAAATAGGTAGACCTCTTAACTACATTCGTATTGACAATGGTGGTGAGTATAAAGGTCAATTTCAGAATTATTACAAAAATCATTGCATTCAGCATAAGTAGTTAGTCCCTAAGACTACACAACAAAATGGTGTAGCTGAGAGAATGAACAGCACCATTTTAAAGAGAATGAGATGCATGTTGTCACAAGCAAATATGCTAATATGTTATTGGGGAGAAGTTATGCCTACAACAATGTACTTAATAAATTTCTCTTGTAATTCTTTTGAATAGTGACATTACTGAAAGGGTATGGATAGGAAAAGATATTTCCTATAATTTTCTCAAGGTATTTGGTTGTAGGGCCTTTGTGCATATACCCAAGGATGAGCGGTCTAAGATTGATGACAAAACTAAGCAATGTATTTTCTTAGGATATGCGGATGAAAAGTTTGGTTACAGGTTGTGGGATCCAGTGGGAAATAAGATCATCAAAAGCATTGATGTGGTCTTTCTTAAGGACCAAACAATTGAAGACTTTGAGAAAACTGAGAAGTCTCAAGCAGATGATGGTGGACATGTAGACTTGGATCCATTTTCTCCTCCCTTATTTCACAACAATGATGGGGAAGATGTATAACAAGAAAATGTGAACTTAGAAAATGATGAGAATGTTCTCAATGAAGATGTTGACCGATGATGATGAATAGAGGGAGCATCCCCCTCAAAATCCACTAGTTGAATTAAGAAGATCAACTAGGGAACACCAACTAACAAGAAAATACCCACCAAATGAGTACATAATGCTTTCATATGCAGGTGAACCCAAAAGCTATAATGAAGCTCGAGAAAGTGAGAACAAGAGAGAATGATTTAAGGCTATAAAAGATGAGATGGACTCTTTGCATAAGAGTCATATTTATGATTTAGTGGAGTTACCCAAGGGTAAAAGGGTACTCAAGAACAAATAGCTGTATAGGTTAAAGCATGAAGATAGGAAGCTCACAACCAAGGTACAAGACAAGATTGGTTGCGAAAGGATTTGGACAGAAAAAGGGTCTTGATTTTGATGAATTTTTCTCTGTAGTGGTAAAAGTGTAATCAATACGTATTGTGTGGGGCTTGGATGCAAACATGGATTTAGAGGATGAACAATTGGATGTTAAAACATCTCCTCTCTATGGTGATTTAGAAAACAACATCTACATGGCACAACAAGGAGGATTTGCAATCAAAGGAAAGGAACACATGGTTTGCAAGTTAAGGAAGAGCTTGTATGGTTTGAAACAATCTCTAAGGCAATGATACTAGAAATTTAAAACATTCATGACGGAACATGAGTATTGTAAAACAGCTTCAAATCATTGTGTCTTCACCAAATATTTTTCTAGTGTTGATTTTATCATTCTTTTGCTTTATGTTGATGACATRTTGATTGTTAGGTAAGACATAACAAAAATTGAAAAGTTAAAGTAGTTAAGCAAATTTTTCTATGTGAAGGACTTAGGTTTAGCTCAACAAATATTGGGTATGAAAATCTCACATGTTAAAAAATCCAAAAATTTGTGGTTGTCACAAGAAAGCTACATAGTAAAGGTGCTTGAGAGATTTTATATGGATAAGCAAAACCGGTTATTACTCCATTGGCAAGTCACTTCTAGTTTTCTAGTGATCAAAGTCCAAAGAATGAGAAAAAAATAAGAGAAATGAAGAACATTCCTAATGCCTCTATCATAGAAAGTCTTATGTATGTTATGGTTTGTACTAGGCCAGACATTGCACATGCAGTCGATGTAGTTAATAGATTTCTTGCCAATCCAAGCAAAGAGCATTGGCTAGCAGTGAAGTGGATCCTTAAGTATTTAAAAGGTACAACCAAGGTATGTTTTTGTTTTGGTGATGGTAAACTTATGCTTGAAAGATTTATAGATTCTGATATGGTAAGTGACATTGACTCTAGAAAGTCTACATTAGGCTTCTTGTTCAATTTCACTAGGGAGCAGTGTCCTAGCAGTCCAAGTTGCAAAAATGTGTGGCTTTGTCAAATATAAAAGCTGAATATATAGCTGTCATGGAGGCTTGTAAGGAGATATTGTGGATGAAGAGGTTCTTCAATGAACTTGGTTTGAAGCAAAAAAGATTTACACTCCATTGTGATAGTTAGAGTGTCATTCACCTGTGCAAGAATCCAAGCTCTCATTCAAGTCCAAACATATTGATGTGAGATATCACTAGATTCAGAATGTTCTTGAAGAAAAGGAAGTGCAACTTGAGAAAATTTATACTAACAAGAATGGGTTAGACATAATAACTAAGAGCTTACTGAAAGAGAAGTTTGAATATTGTAGAAACATTGCAATCTTGGTGTCTACTACAATTGCTTGCTTTGTGTTTGATTATTTGCTTCCATTACTGCATCTTTGTTATTTGTTGTTAAAATATCTTTCGCTTGCACAAGGAAAATATAGGGATCATTCCCAACACCAAGTCTGCTCATTGTTTTCTATTGTTTTTTAAATGACACTTAGATCTTGTTTGAATCTTTTTTTAAGTGGTTTGGATCTATTCGGTTACATATTGAATCATTTTATTCCTCTTTTTTTGTTATAAAGTTGATTTTCTTCGATTACCGTCTATAGTCTGCTTTGGGATTAAACTCCGATATGGAGGAAACAACACCAAGACTCTAGTCGAAGTTAATTGCTTCTTCCTCCTAGTCACTTTTCTAATCAGTTATCTACCATTTTTGTTGTATTCATGACTAATATCCATTGGTTATTTGATCTGATTATGTTAATGTTTGATCCATTTAAATTGCATTTTCTTCATTTTAGGTGTCTGAGTTCAAGCTAAGTAGTTTTGGGTTCATTTCATTGAGACTGTGTTAAGAAATGTAGTTACACCTTTAGGTTAGCTTGTTTTTCTTTCTGAAACTAGAGTAGGAGAGGGTAACTAATTCGAACTCTTCGGTGAATAGGGGTCTTCTCTTTGTATACTACATAAGAAATATGTAAATGAATAAATAAAGCATTTGTTAAAAAAAATAATAGAAAAGGAAAAGGGGAATAGATCAAGGGGGATTAAGTATCTTTGTAGATTGGAATAATGAAAGGGGTATGTTGGTTATAGATTTGGGTGTTTAGCTTGATAGGTAGGATACATTTGCAAGGGATAATAATTCAGTAGAAATTGTAAAAAGAAAAATTGATGAAATAAAAAATTATAAATAAAATAAATATAATAAAACATAAAAGATTTAAAAATAGAAATAATTCCATAAATAAAAATGCAAATAGTATTGCATAAAAAGTAAAAAATAAATAGTTGCTAAAACTAAAAAAAGAGTAACAAAGTAAAATTTGAAAATATAAAAAACAAAGAAATTAACAAAAATGAAAAACTAAAAAAGATATAGAAAATATAAAAAAGTAAAACAATATATATATATATATATATATATATATATATATATATTGATTCTCTTTTTGTTAGTGTAGTTTGCCTTCCTTCTCATTACTATGCTTTTGATTTCTTATGTATTTGTGATTATGCTTGTTTGGGATGTCATGTGGACTCCACCTATTAGACATAGGAGACGAGTGCCTAACACTTTCCCTCTAACATTCAAGTCTTACCCAGATTGGTTTATCCAGTGCCTTGAGCCTTAGAGTCACTACAAATGCAAAACGGATTTTTTATGCAATTTCTGGAAGTTCCATTTCCTTAACTAATAGGTGGCGACTCCAATTCAACCTAAGTGAGTTGTTTTCCAATGCTCATACCAGACACCCTATTTCTCTACTCTAATACAATTTCCTGCCCAAAATTCCATGCAAGGGGCAACATTTTTGCCCATAACTCCAATTGGCCCAAAGCTAGACCAATGATTAGAACACCTAGAGTAGAGCCTTAGTATGTTGTAAGGAAATAACTAGGATTTATAAAACTATGACTTGACTATTGGACATAGGTTACCTCTAGATTATGTTTGAAGGGTTAGAAATCAGGTTAGATATTGCCAAACTAGGTTTAGTGTTTAACCAAATTTTTAAAAGTTTTCTAACCCCACCTAGGAACCGATTTCATGGTAATTTTGACATTTGAAATTTCGGGATAGATCTTATACTAAACAAACAAAATTTTTAAATCAAATTTAAAACTAATAATACCTGATATGATGACCACAATATAAAACTCACATAGTGGTAGTTTATGTCCAATATCAATACCAAAATCGGCCTCCAACTGAAAACGGCGCAATTTATATGTGAAACTGATTCAACAACATTGTTTCAGAAAACCGGTCTCCAACTTGCTTGGATTGAAGTGAGTATGTGAACCTGATACCCCTTGATGCTTTTCTTGTAAAAACAAAGTAGATAATTGATGTAAATTAGTCCCTATCATAACTAGTCGAATTAGGACTTTTGGAAGGCAAGGGAGAAGATAAGAGAGCAAGAGGTTAGAGAGAACTAGTCAATTTGTCCCTCCCCTCTTAGTCCCTTATATAAAACACTCTCTTAATCTAATTAGGAAACGATCCAAATTAAATTTGGTTCAGAACTTTATCTTTAATTAATAAGCATTATCTTCTTAAGAGAATGGGTGCTCCATACCTAGATCCAAGTTCATTTTCAACCTAAATGACATGAAAACTTAAGCTATCAAGTGATCTTTTAACTAATCATATTAGTAACAGACCTAAATATCATATGTCGTGGGACTCACAAAGGTCCCATACAAGTCCATAAGGACTCGACTCTACCTCTAGAAGAGGTTAGGCCAAATTCACTAGTTAAGGATAGTGAACTCTTGACTCAGTCAAGTTGGGCTCAGTTTGGTCCCAACATTTACACATAAATGATCTTTGGATTCAGTCACCTTATGAAGATCCAAGGATAATGAACTTATGTAAGATAAATCCCATCAGGTAATCAAGCTTGTAATGGTCTCTTACACCTAACCTCTCGGTCCATAATCATCGAAACACAGACCAACAGGGAAAGACCTCTTCCTTGATGCTCGGTTCCATGCTCAAAGAAAAGACATGGCCTTGATTTGACCCGTGTAAACAGACCCGGTCGTAAAGCCTTAGAATGGTCTAGTCCCAACTGACCTCTAAGATTCTACCACGAAACCACTTGCATAGATCCAAACCCTACAAATGACAAATAATTTTTATATGTAATTTTTTTATTTTTTATATAAAGCTTAGCTCAATATCAAATTTAGACCATACCAAAATTGAACATTGAAACTTTTGAAGTGGAGCCAAATTCAAACTCATATCTTCAAATCAAATCAAGCTCGAACACAAACTCGAACTTATATTTTTCTCCCAAACCGAGCTTGAATAACCAAATATTCGAATATGCTTGGTTAAAATCCACCACCATAGACAACTATTACTTGTTCCCTATTCAACAACTACAATGCAATATTTTGGTTGAGGTGCTAGTGCTAATAGATGTATGCCACATGGATTGATCCAATTCATATTTTAAGAGCTGTAAAGGTTGTTCAAATGGCATTTGAACGAGTCTTGCACTAACTGAATCCGATCTTGTATTTTCAACTAGGGGTGAGCATTTGGTTTATTTTCTTAAAAACAGAACCAAATAAACCAAAATTTTAAAAATCGAAACCAAAAATTTAGAAAAACCAAAATAACTGAAACCAAAATTTTCGGTTCGGTTTTTGGTTAAAACCGAATTTTAATAATATATACTCAATTATATATATATATATATAATATTATGAAATCAAATTTTAGTATATTATATATTATATGTTACATATTATAATATTACATATAATAATAAAAAGTTTAGTTAATTTGATTAATCGAAATTCTAATTCTAAAAACTAAAACTGAAAATCAAATTAGCCAAAAACCGAATTAATCGAACCAAGTTAACCAAAAACCGAAACTGAAATTTTCGGTTTGGTTTTTCGGTTTTAACTGAATAGGGATCACCCCTATTTTCAGCTCCAATATCAATGAACCACCATCACTTCTCTATGACGTAGGGCATGAATGGTATAATAAACAATTTCATAGTTGTACACTATTTATCATATATGCACCGAATAATGTCCTATACATACACATTATTTATCATCTTTTTTTAAGTTAGGTGTACTCATGAGGCGTCATTAGGTGCCACCTATTATGTTGGGAGAATGACGATTCAGCACAGGGTCAGAATTTGTAGGCTCAAAGTATAGTTGGGGTAGGTGCTAGCTCTGAATTGTTGCCGATTCATGAATGGGCATTGGTGTATAATGTAGGGGATGTTGACATTTTGAACATTTATAAGTGTACAGTGGAATTCAGAAATCTGCATTGGGCCTACCAAACTCTTCTATTTTAAATACTGATTGCTGTTACCATTTCATGAAACTTCGATTTTTCTTGCAATACTAGTTTTTACATAATCAATAAAAGCAGTTAAAGTACAAACAAACATGATGATGACCATTACATAATCAATACTGATTGCTGTTACCATTTCATGAAACTTCTGGCCCTTGAACTTTTCACTGTTGTTTAAATTTCTCCTAAAGTTTAATAATTGCAATCATCTCTCTTAAACTTTTTGACATAGCTGCAAGTAGACCCCTTCTCTTTTAGAATCTCTAACAATAGGTATGAAAATATCCAAAATATACATGTAATTATTTTGACCAAAATGTTTATTTTCCAAATTTTCTATTCATATCAATGGCTACCCCAAACCCTTCTCAATCTCTTCCAAAATTGATTTATTTTCCAAATTTGCTCTTTGTATCAATCACTCAGAGGCAAAACTACAACTTTAAAACTCCTTTTGGTGCTCTTTATAAAGTTTGAATTCTTTGCCTTAACGTAACTATATGGGTATTTTGGACAATTTCATATCTCTTATTAAAAGATTTTAACAAAGGGATTAAGAGAATCTAGTTAGAGGTTATATCAAATAAAGGCAATTTTGAAACTTAATATCAATAAAATTAATATATTTAATAAAATTTCAAAAATAAGTAAACTTTGTAAATATAATATCAAAAAATGGGTAAAGTTAATATATTATTCAAAGCCGCCGCCTCCGGCTCTCCACCTTTTAATTCATAGTAAACTTCATCCATGCAAATACAGCTGCTGGTAAAAACAACGGCAAGAGAAAGCGAAAGAATCTATATAGAGGGATTCGACAACGCCGATGGGGCAAATGGGTGGCTGAGATCCGTCACCCTAGGAAAGGGGTTAGGGTTTGGTTGGGTACCTTCAACACCGCGGAAGAGGCAGCAAGGGCTTATGACAGGGAAACAAGGAGATAAGAGAAAAGAAAGCCAAGGTTAATTTTCCCAATGAAGACGATGAAATCCTCCCATCGAAATCCTCAGCCTTTGTATAATCAGACCTACAGTGGTGGCATTCCGAAGAATATGGATTTTGGATTTCCCGCTAATCTGAATCATTATGAAATGTTTCCTGCCAATTGTTGCTATGGCGGCATTCCTCTGTTAACCCAAACCCCATTGTCTTTCTCCTTCACGGTGACACGTCGAACTCTGGATCTGGATCGGAGGGTGCAACTTCGTCTCCAAGCATGATGGGTAGTGACCAGAACGGAGGTGACGCTTGTTTTGAACAGTTGGTTCTCATGTCAATGAAATCTGACGAATAAGAGGATGGGAGTGGGTGGCATTTACAGCTGCTGTCGGTGGCGTGCGTCCCTATAACAGCAAAAATGGAGGAATGAACAGTAACTATACACATTTTTAATATTATTTTTTAAATTTTATTAAAAAATAAAAGTTGCCCATGTGATAAAGCTCATCTACTTGCAACTATGTGATAAACGTCAAGAAAGGCGATTCCAATTACCAAACTTGAAGGGACGTTTCAGCAACGGTGATAACTTCAGGGACCCAAATACACATTCATTATGCAGAGTGAGAACTAAGAAGACCCAAAACCAAAGTCTGCAACTTTGCCTCTCTACTCAAGTCTCCCTCCTGCTAGCTAGGCAACGAAATGAAAGAAACTGTAGTTCTGTATCCAGCTCCTGGCATAGGCCACCTTGTGTCCATGGTGGAGCTGGCCAAGCTAATCCTCCATCACAACCCCCAAATCTCCCTCACAGTCCTCCTCACAACCGGACCTTTCGACACCCTCGCCACCACTTCCTACATCAACCAAATCTCTCAAGTCAATCCTTCTATCGCTTTCCACCATTTCCCCCCTCTCTCCACACCTCTTGACACATCTCCCACTCGGAGTCACGCAGCCATCACCTTTGAGTTCATCCGCCTTAATGACCCAAACGTCCGCCGGGCCCTGCAATCCATCTCCCAAACCTCCACCATCCGATCCTTCGTCATCGATCTCTTCTGCACTTCGGCTCTTCATATCAGCTCCAATCTCGATATCCCCACTTACTAYTTCTTCACATCTGGAGCTTCCATCCTYGCATATTTSTTCTATCTCCCCACCATCCACAGTCAGACAACCCAAAGTTTCAAAGACTTCACCACTACTTACTTCCATTTTCCAGGCCTACCGCCCATCCTTGGCTCTCACATGGTGGAACCCGTATTGGTCCGCACAGACCCAGCCTATGATGACTTTGTATACTTCACCGCCCATCTCCCTAAATTGAAAGGGATCATAGTTAACACCTTTGAGTCTCTAGAGCCAATAGCCATCAAAGTTATCTCTGATGGGGTCTGTCTACCTGATGCTCCGGTCCCTCCTGTTTACTATGTTGGGCCGTTAATTTCTGATGCCAGCGATCGAAGAGGTGACAGTGGCGGTGTGGCGGATTGCTTGCGGTGGCTTGATGCTCAGCCCAGCCAAAGTGTAGTTTTCTTGTGTTTCGGCAGTCGTGGTGCCTTCTCTGTGGCGCAGTTGAAGGAGATAGCTCATGGGTTGGAGAAGAGTGAGCAGAGATTCTTGTGGGTGGTGAAGCCTCCACCACCTCTCCAAGGGGAGAAGAGCTTGAAATTCGCAGTACAAAGCGATGATCTCGATTTGGAGGCTCTACTGCCTGAAGGGTTCTTGAATCGGACCAAAGGCAGGGGCCTGGTAGTCAAGTCATGGGCTCCCCAGCAAGAGATCCTGAGTCGAGAATCGATTGGTGGGTTCGTAACTCACTGCGGCTGGAACTCGGTGCTGGAAGCCATATGTGCAGGGGTGCCTATGGTGGCTTGGCCGCTCTACGCGGAGCAGTTTATCAACAGGGCTGTACTGGTGGAGCAGATGAAGTTGGTGATGCCTTTGGATCAAGCTGAGGATGGTTTTGTGAATGCTGCCGAGGTTGAAAAACGAGTGAGGGCGTTGACGGAGTCGGAAGACGGGAGAGTGCTCAGAGAACGTAGTGAGGAGATGAAAATGGCTGCAAAAGCTGCGTGGGTTGAGGGAGGCTCATCTTTCGTTGCGTTTAACAAATTCTCCGAGTCATGGAAGTAACAGAGAGGACGACTCTCTCAAATCTGTACGTGGAAATTTGTGATATGAGGAATAAACGGTGTGAGTCCAAATTGGAGCCACATCCTCTGCATTGTAGTTACAGAAAAAAATCTGCAACTTCGGATAACAATCCACCACGTCACGTGTTGTAACGGAGGAGTGGAAAGGTCATAGTCAATGGCCGTATAATTTATTAGTTTGTAAAAATTTGAACGCTCGCCCAGTCGAGGCTTTTTGTTTTGTCTTCTTCTTCCCAACCGGTCTCTTCCCCCGCTCTCTCTCCCCCATTTTTGTTTTTTCTTCTTCTTCCTTCTTCCTCCGAAACGGCAAACTAAACACTCAGACCGCGCCACGGCTTGCTCAAAGGAAGCCGTTGCAACCACCGGTCATGGTTCTATGAGCTCCCAAACAATGGGGTCGGTGGCAAAGAGTCAAAGACCCCCTATACTAGAATTTGAATCAAAGATCTCCCAACTTTAGTCGTTAGAGAAACACTCCTTGGTCGTTAAGTGTGATGACAGAAAGCATTAAATTACCATAGTACCCCTTTAAACTTTTTCTTACCATTTTCTCTTAAAACTTAACCGACCTAAAAGTACTTTGATTGTCGAAAAAGAAGCAGATCACATATGGGAATGTATTCTCGGTCTCTCATGAGCTTGTGGATAAACCTATTTTACCCAAAGATGCTACCACAATGCAGTCCTATTGAAAACCTAGTGCTTGGACAAACTTAGAAAGGCGGTTCAACTTCTATGATGTAGTCCGTGGTGATCCAGATCTCTTGACTCTGTAGGGGCCTTCCTAGTTGGAGCCCAGTTTTCTTATTCTGGATTCGGGGACTATGGCATTTCTAAGGACGAGGTCCCCTTCTCGAAAGTCTTTCCTTTACTTTCGAGTTGTAGTAGCGGGCCATGCGTTTCTAGTAGGCAGTTACCCTGATCTGTGCCTGCTCCCGGGCTTCTTCCACCAGATGCAGGTTGGCTCTGAGGGCTTCGTTGTTCTATGCTTCATTGTAGGCTTCGGCTCGGAGTGTCGACTAGCCAATCTCTGTTGGGATTACTGCTTCGGTACCATAGGTCAGGCCAAAGGGAGTTTCTCTCGTGGACATCCGAGGTGTGGTTCAGTATGCCTAGAGTACAATGTTTAGTTCATTGGCCCATAGTCCTTTAGCTCGGTCTAGCGTCGTTTTCAGTCCATCTAGGATGGTTCTGTTGGTGACCTCAACTAAGCCATTTGCTTGGGGGTAACCCACCAAGGTATACTGTTGTTTGATGCCAAGGGAGGCACACCATTTTTGAAATTTGGCGTCATCGAACTGCTTCCCGTTGTCGGTGACTAAAATGTGAGGGAGACCAAAGTGACAGAAGACATTTTTTTCCGAAGAAGCTCTGGATTGTCGGAGCTGTGATAGTGGCTAAGGGCTCAGCTTCAACCCACTTCGTGAACTAGCCCACAACGACAATGAGGTACTTCTTACCCCCCGTTGCTTGTGGGAAAGGACCGAGGAGGTTCATTCCCCATTTAGCGAAGGGCCAGGGGCTACTGAGAGCTAAGAGGGTTGTCGTAGGTTAATGGCATATGTTGGCGTGCCTCTGGCATTGATCACATCTCCATACAAGTTTGATTGCATCTTTGTGAAGTGTTGGCTAGAAATATCCCTACTTCAATGTCTTCTGGGCGAGCGCCTTGCCGCCGAGGTGGTTTCCATAGATGCTTTCGTGAATTTCTTTGAACACTCACTCCCCCTCCTCGGGGCGGAGGCATCGGAGGTAAGGCAACGTGAATGATCTTCTATATAATTTTCCTTCAAGCAAGGTATAGTGGGCTACCTGACGCCGGAGTCATTTAGCCTCGTTCCTGTCGTCAGGCAGCTGTTCCATAAGGAAGAAGTTAATGATGGGGTCCATCCATGATTGCTCGACTTCTATTGGTAGTACTTGAGCTTCTTCAATGGTCGGCCGAGGTAGCTTCTCCACGTGAACGGTACAACCGAGGACCATGCTCGAGGTGCTTGCCAGCTTGGATTAGGCATCGGCCCTCGCGTTTTTGGCTCGCAGGACTTGCTGCAGCATAAAGCGCTATAAATGGTGGGCTAGCTCTTGGACTTTGGCAAGGTACTTGGACATGATGTGCTCTCTGGCTTCGTACTTGGCGTTTACTTGGTTGACCACCAACTGAGAGTTGCTGAAGGCTTCGATATGTGAGGAGCCAAGGTCCTTTGCTAGTTGCAATCTAGCGAAGAGTGCCTCATACTCGGCTTTGTTGTTGGATGCTGGGAAGTCGAACCTCAGTGCGTATTCGATGGCTGAGTTGTACGGGGTGAGAAGGATAAGACCGCGTCGCTTCCTTTGGCATCGGACGACCCATTTACAAAAAGATTCCAAGCAGGGGGAGCATCTCCAGTGGGGCGCCCTTCTCCCGGTTCATCTTCTGGGACCCGGGGGAGAGCTTAGCTGAAGGTGCACTTTGTCATAAAATTTGTGAGGGCTTGTGCTTTGATGGCGGGCCTCGGCTGGTATCGTATGCCGAATTCGGAAAGCTCGATGGCCCACTTGATCAGACATCACAAGGTCTCGGGCTTGGCAAGGACGGCTCTGAGGGGTTGATTTGTTAACACCGTGATAGTGTGAGCTTGGAAGTATGGCCTAAGATTTCTGGCTAAAACCACAAGAGTGAAGTTCAGTTTCTCCACTTAGGGGTATCTGGTTTTGTCGTCGCATAGTACCTTGTGGATGTAGTATATCGGTTTTTGTGCTCTGTCTTCTTTGATCAGGACTGAGCTGACTGCTTCATCCCCAACTGATAGGTACAAGTATAGGGTCTCTCCTGGGACTGGGCGGGCTAGGAGGGGAGGTGAGGTCAGGTACTCCTTAAGTTGGTCAAAAGCTCACTGACATTCTCCTGTCCACTGGAAGTCTTTCAGTTTCTTGATAGCTCGGAAGAAGGGAAGACATCGGTCAGCTAACTTTGACATGTAACAGTTGAGCGCCGCCACTGAGCTTCTGTGTTTCCTTCACCGACCAAGGAGGTGCCATGTCCAATATGGTCTATATCTTCTCAGGGTTGGCCTCGATACCTCGTTGAGTGACGATGAAGCCTAGAAAGTTGCCTGAAGGGATGCCAAAGACACACTTGTTGGGGCTTAATTTCATATTAAACTTCTGCAAAGTGTCGAAGGTCTCGGCCAGGTCCGAGGTGTGGGCCTCAGCTTTCAAGCTCTTCACCACCATATCATCTACATAGGCTTTAACATTTCTCCACATCTAATCCTTGAACACTCTATTAACAAGACATTGGTAGGTAGCTCCTGTAGTTTTAAGCCTGAAGGGCATCACCTTGTAGCAGTATGTACCATGTTCGGTAATGAACGAGGTCTTCTCTTCATCTTTAGGGTGCATCTTTATCTGATTCTATCCAGAGAAGGCATCCATAATGCTAAGTAGTTCATATCCTATAGTGGCGTCGACAAAGTGGTCTATTCTTGGAAAAGAAAAACTGTCCTTAAGGCATGCTTGGTTAAGGTCTCTCGGATGAATCTGACATTGAGTAGCTTGTCAACTTCCTCTCCTATGGCCTTCCATCACTCCAATGCAAAGCTCCTCTTCTTTTGTCGAACCGGCCTAGAGCTCGGGTCCATGCTTAGCTAGTTCGGATAGGCTCTCTAGGGGAAGGTTGAACTCGACACAGACTGTCTTCTCAAGCTCATCCTCATCTAGGGGAACTGAAATGAGGTCCTCGGCCAGTTGGCCTCGGCTCACCAACTCCTCCTTGAGGTCAAGGCCCTCAAGTGGCAAGGCTTCTTTGTTCTTGCCCTTTAGTGTCGCCACATAGCATTGACGAGTGACATGCTAATCCCCTCGAATGACTCTGATGCCATGCTCAGTTGGGAATTTGAGGGCAAGGTGGTAGGAGGACATGGCAGCTCGTAGTGTGTGAAGGGTCGGTCTCCCCATGATTGTGTTGTAGGGGGAGCCAATTTTCACAACAAGGAACTTTGTCATCCTCTTGACCTATCGAGGCTCGGTTTCTACCATGATTGGTAGGGTGATCTTTCCTTCCGGCCTAACAACATTACTGGAGAAGTTGACTAGTGGGACGTCGACAAGTTAAAGATGCTCTGGCTCTATCTTCATCTTTTCGAAAGCATCGTAGAAGAGGATGTCCACCGAGGAGACACTGTTGGCAAGAATCCTCTTGACCAGGAAGTTAGCTATTATGGCCGAAATCACCAGCGCATCATCATGGGGGACTGTAATCCCATTAAGATCCTCATTTGTGAAGGAGAGGTCCTCGTGCTGCTTTGGCCTCTTGGGGGCTGACCCTTGGACATTCAATCACCTAACCTAGGCCTTGCAGGCCAAAGCCGAGGCTCCACTTGAGGCCGAGCCCCCGACGATGATGTCGATGACTTCGACGACCTGCTGGTGCTACTGTAGTTGTTGTTGTTGCTGTTGGGAGGATGAAGCGCCAACTTCACCTCCGACGAACTGCTTCAAGTGTCCGCAGTGGATGAGAGACTCTATTTCGTTCTTCAACTCATAGCAGTCCTCGGTGTCGTGGCCGACGCCGTGGTGAAACTTGTAGTACTTTTTGAGGTTCCCCCTATTGGGGTTCCTCTTCATCTTTACTAGCCACTTCACAAACTTCTCCCCATCTATTTGCATCAGGATTTGGGTCTGGGAGGAGATTAATGGTGTATACTGGCTGTAAGCCATGGTCGAGGCCGATGTTTCCTGTTATCTTTGCCACCATCACCACAGTGATCTTCATTCTTTATTTTCTTCCTAGGGGGCCCGCTGTTGTGTTCAGTCTCCTTTTCCTTGTGGTCCCCGGCTGAAGCCTCCTTGGCTGCTGATGTAGCACAATCTGGGCACTCCTAACTGGTTGGGAGTTGGCTCCTAGCTGTGATGGACGACACTCGAGAGGAAGAAGAAGGTGAAGGGTTACCAGGAAGCTCTCCCAGAGGGAACACTCCAATGGCTAAGTTAGAACTCTAGAGGAAAACTCAAAAAAGATACAAAGAGTTAAGAGTGCTGAAAGTGCTAGCTTCAATACCTTTTCTTCGTGAGGGTTGGGGCTCTTTTATATCGGAGCTCGGTCATATCTTGGCATAATCGCCACTACCCTAGTCGTTACTACCAAGGCAGGTGTGGCAGGTGCAGGTTGCAGATATAGGCTGCTATTGCAAGGTACGGACTCGATAGACGTGTCATGCTTTTCAGAGATGGCAAGCAGAGCATCGCCTAGCAAGTAGAACGCCGCCTATCAAGGGATCCGAACCCTGCCACCGGATCAGGTAGGTACGGATGTCAGGCAGATCTCCCTGCAGCCTGCCGAGCTATGGTACACCGGATCACCTGGGGCAGGTTTTCCTTGCATAGAGATGCCGAGGTATGCCGAGGTACCCGCAGTGTAGGCGGGCCTTAAGCAAGTTTGAATAGGAGTCTCGACGGTGCTGCTCCGAGGTGTTCCTCCCTCAGGACACTTAGCCAAAAGTCGGGGTGCTCTCTTCTTAGGAAGGGAGAGCTCGAGGCCCCTTAAGGAGAGCTCGGGTCTCAAGGGGAGCTCGGGCTCTGAGAGGAGTTTGGGATCTCCCACACTTGGTGGGAGTTAAGGTTGGCCAGGTGCTAGTCCCCGGCGAGTTGCTTAACCCACCGAGTGGCCAGTGTTGGACTCAACGGGTCCTTCCCGCCGAGTTATGGTTGTGTTGTTAGGCTGAGCTGTTCGTCGAGCCAGGTCACACACACGTATTCCTGTGCTACGAGGTCGGGGCAAATCACCCTCCATCAATTGCCCCCCACTCCCCGTGTTGGAGGTGCTGACCCAACGGGGGGAGTTCACGGTTCGTCGGGTGTATTTGGCTCGACACTTATGCCACCCTGTTGGGCAACTCTTTGGCCAGATCGGTCTGGACTTCGTGGATGCCAAAAAATGCGCTAAACTGATTTCACCTAGAGAGTCTCGCAGCCGGATTTCTTGAGAGCTGTCAGATTGCTTCGATCTTGATCGTTGGTGCCCGGGCTTAGTGGCTATAAATAGTGGGGGACCCTAGTTATTTTCTTTCACCACTAAGTATCCTTCATCTAGCTTGAGCTCACGTCTGGAGTCTTCAACTCGGGTCTTCTAACTCGTCCAGTTCTAGTTCGGTTGCGTTTTTCCTTGGTGAGTCCCCGAGCCTCCCTTTCTCTTTTTTCAGTTCATTTCATTCAATGTCTAGCAGGGATAGTCTCTTAGACGAGCCCGAGGTGGGTACCTTGGGTCAGGGTGACCCCGTTATTGCCTAGCCTTCCCACGAGGCACGGGTGACCTCGGGTAGGCTGGCGTCCACCTCCCATTGAGGTCGGGTGCTAAGTCAATTCGGTACATCCACTATGACGCTGGAGAGACTTCAGCACCTCACCCAGCACTTCAACCTACCTCAGGAATACTAATATAGTCTTCCTACCGGTGATGAGAGTAGAATTTATCATATTTTTATCCCCAATTATTATGTCTTTTATACCAAATTAGCATCTAATTGGACTCATATTTCTGTTCAGGGCATGAAAGAAAGCATCAGGAGCAAAGAAAGACAAATCGGATGATTTTTCATTGTTTTGACATCGTTTAGTAATCTAGGCCTAACTCACGTATCCGAACTCCGAATGAGCTGATTCAAGATCCACTGGAAAGATAAGAGAAAAAGCCACAACTTTCGTGTTTTTGGATTTCGTAGATACAGCCTACATCGAAGTCCAAATCGGGTCTGAAGACGGGGAAATTTCATAGGAAGGCCCAATCCGCAGTTGAAGCCCAACTTGCAGAAAAGCCTGGCTGAAGCCCAATTCGCAGAGGAGGTTTAATACGAATCCAAGAACAAGAAACTGAGAAGAATCCTTCTAGATCTAAATTCTTGATGTAATCTTAGAGAAATAAAAGGATTGAGTCATTAGATAAAAAGATAAGATTAGAATTAGGATAGGATTTTCTATTCTTGTAAATATCAACTTCAAGAGGAAGTAGGAGACCACCCCCTCCCCTTAAATTGAGGGAGGGTGATCAAGAATTCAAGAAACTTCAAGAAGAAGGTGGCGGCAAGAAGAGGATATCTCAGCACCATGGGCGAATTCATGAGTTCTTTCTTTCCCTTTGTTTGCTTTAATTCTTTTATCATGAATTGATTTGTTTCTTGCTAGGACTGTGGAAAGTCTAACTATGTTAATGAATATATTTTTATCTCTATGATTTATCCAAGACTATGAATTCCATATAGTCTATAAATTATTGTGTTTAATGCAATTAAGAGCTTGGCCACCTCTTAATTGATTTGTGTTATGTGAATGGATCGAGAGAGGAATTCATATAATCGACTGAATAATTCATAGTGTGAATTGAATGGTATATGAGATATATATACATGATTCATTTGAATTTAGTGGTTTTTCTTGGACTTAATGCACTTCCATCTTGAGAGCTCTACTCGAGAGATCGAAGGGTTACCAGATGGGTGTAGGTTTAGTATATATCAAGAGAGAATATTAAATAAAATTGGGAATACTTCAGCTTATGGGAATGACAAATAATCTTGGTTAATCGAACCCATCAATATTCATTACATTGGTTAGGTGGACCAAAAGTCCTAGCGATTTCATCCATTGCATATTCAGTTAGTGATCACCTTTGTTTCTATTTTCTCTTTCTAGTGTTTATTTTCAGTAGTTCTTACTCAAATCTAAATTTCGATTGTCCAGATAATTAGGGAAGACAGTGGTTCTAATACTTGTTTTGTTAAATCCTCGAGGGAATGATATTATTATACTACTTGATAACTAGTGCACTTGCTAGGGTTATATATTTATAGCAATCAACCGGCAACTTCCCTTGGGAGCACGGTCTGGATGAGATCGTGATATTTAGGGAGCAACTCGTCGGCGGGCTTCGTCTCCCTCTTCATCCCCTTATCCCCGAGGTGTTGAGACGTTTTAACGTCATGCTGGACCAGCTCCACCCAAACTCTTTCGAAATGTGATCGGGACTATCTCCCTTTGTTTCGAATACAACCTTCCCTTAGATATATATATCCTTTGTTCTATTCTGTCAATAAATAATAGTGCCTCGGGTGTTCTCCCCGAGCACAGGCGGACTTACTATCTGTCCCCTCGCTCAGGCTTCAAATTCTTACATAAACTCCAAAGCAAGGTCCTGGCCTAGAAGTGGGACTACTTTGTAGTTCAAAGTAGCACGAGGTGGCCCTTCCTTACTAGCTGAAGGGTGGCTACCCAAGACCCCGGCATTATTCTCGACCGGAAGACGAGGGAAACACTCCACTCATGGGCTCAGGTCGGGTTCGATCACAAAGATTACATCACCAAATGAAGAAGAGGAAGAAGCGAGCCGCCAAGAAGGCGTGCATAGAGCCCCCAAGTACCTGCACCCCTGAGCCCGACCTCCCACAGGTTCCTTCTTCGGGGCCCGAGCTCCCACAGGCTCCCATCTCGGAGCCCAAGCTCCCTAATGCCCCTCTAGTGATAGATTTGGAGGGGGACTTACCATCTCAGGAGCCCAAGGTGGCGGCAGAGCCGGTCGCTGAGCCAACTGGGGCTGCTGCTGAAGTTCCTAATCCTACCGAGGCTGCTACTGAGGCTTCCGGTGAATCGGCTCATCATGTTGCTTGCTTGCGCCCTCGATACATCATGTACTGTGGTGGCCCCTTAAAATTTGTTCGTGTCATAGAGGTGGCTAGGTTATTATGTCGGAGTCTGTCAATTCGGCATTTTGGCCCTTGAGCCCTAAGAGACTCGTGGTCTACTCTCGGAGTTTTATTACACTAAGGACTTTGTTAGCTTGGCATTTTGGCCCTTAAGCCCTGAGATTGACTCATGGTGTACTCAGTCATTTATAGGTAATATTGCCTTAGGTTGACAATATTCCATGCCCGAGGTACTTGTTCCCCTTCCAGGGTTTCGAGCTCGTATGTTCCTTCCCCGAGTACTTGCTTTACTCAGTAGGGTCCTTCCCAGTTCGGACCGAGCTTGCCAACACCGGGCTCGGGCACCATAACCTTACGGAGAACCAGGTCGCCAACGTGGAGAGTCCGCTTTTTGACCCTGGCGTTATAGTACCGACCTACCCTTTGCTGGTAGGTTGCGGTCCTGATGTACGCGAGGTCTTGTACTTCTTCAAGCAAGTCGAGATTGGTGCGTAACTCGTCTTCAGCGAGGGGACTTTGATTTCGATTGTAATGATTGCTTCGGTGCCATAGGTGAGGTTGAAGGGGGTTTCTCCTGTGGCGGTCTTTTCTGTGGTATGATAGGCCCATAATACACTAGGCAGCTCGTCTGCCCACAATCCCTTAGCTCAGTCTAGTCGTGCCTTTAGTCTGCGGAGAATAGCTCTGTTCGTGACTTCCGTCTGACCATTTTCCTGAGGGTGCACCACTGAGGTGAAGTTCTGCTGAATTCCCATGTCTTGGCACCGGTTTTGGAATTTGATGTCTTCGAACTGCTTACCATTGTTTGAGATCATTACCCGAGGTAATCTGAAACGACACATTATGTTTTTCCAAAAGAAGTTCTGCACATTCCGAGCTGTAATTGTTGCGAGAGGTTCAGCTTCAACCCACTTTGTGAAATAGTCAACTGCTACCACTAGGAACCTCCTTTGTCCTGAAGCCAATGGGAATGGTCCGAATAAGTCAATCACCCATTGTGCAAATGGCCATGGGCTAGTGAGATACTTTAGGTCGGCGGCAGGTCGGTGGTGGATGTTGGCATGCTTCTGCCACTTGTCACATTTTTTAATGAGCTCGGTCGCATCTGCCTTCATTGTTGGCCAATAGTACCCTTGTTGTAGTGCTTTTTGAGCGAGGGCTCTACCCCCAAGTGTCCACCGCACAGACCTTCATGAGTATCGCAGAGGACGAGCTTGGCTTTAGAGGGTCGCAGGCAGCGTAGGTAGGGGAGTGTGTAGGATTTTCGGTACAGCCGTCCGTCTATCATGACGTATTTGGCTGCCTGGCACTCTACCCTCCTGGCGGCATTACGATCTGCAGGGAGGGCCCCATGTAGCAGAAAGATCGTGAGCGGATCAATCCAGTTCGACTCTATTTGAACGACGGGAGCGACCTCCTCTGCCCCCCTGAGAATGCTAGGCCGAGGCAAATTTTCTATATACACAGTCCTCATGGTGTTATCTCCCGTGCTGGCTAACCGTGATAGGGCATCGGCCTCAGCCTTCTCTGATCTCGGGATTTGCTGGATGAAGTGTGACCGGGAGTTGAGCAGAGCCCCTCTTACTTTGGTTAAGTATGCTACCATGGTTGGCTCGCGAGCTTCATACTCACCCAGAATTTGATTGACCACGAGCTGGGAGTCACTGCATACGACGATGTGCTTGGCTTTCATTGTTGGATGCCACGAATTCAAAGCGTAGTGCGTAATCCAGTTTCACACCGCTTGGCCCGTACAGAACAATCACAGCTCCACTACCCTGCTGATTTAATGAGCCAACTATGTGAAGGATCCAGGGTTCTTCATCCCAGTTCGGGCTTGGCCTAACTAGGAGAGATGTCGCACTGGTTGCTACTTCACGGTGCTCGAGTTCAACCAGCCCGGGAACTCCGAGCTCATCCATATTGGGGGCCTCGTGTTCCACCGGCCTGGGGACTTCGGAGCTAAAGGTGCATTCTGCGACGAAATCTGCCAAGGCTTGGGCCTTGATAGTAGTTCGTAGTTTATACTGGAGTTCGTACTCGCTGAGCTCGATGGCCCACTTTGTCAACCTTCCCGAGACCTCGGGCTTGAGCAAAACTTGCCTCAGAGGTTTGTTGGTAAGGACAACAATGGTGTGAGCTTGGAAGTATGGGCGAAGCTTTCGGGCTGCTATCACCAGTGCATTGGCTTTCTTTTCTATCTCTGGGTACCTTGTCTCTACTCCCAACAACACTTTACTAACATAATAGACGGATCGTTGGACCCGATCTACTTCTCTTATTAGTGCTAAGCTGACCACCTTGTCACTTTCCGAGAGGTATAGCTCTAAAACATCACCCACTTCGGGTCGGGTTAAGACTGTAATGCTAGCGAGGTGTCTTTTGAGCTCGTTGAACGCGAGCTGACACTCTTTGATCTATTCAAAGCCTTTGTCTTTTATGGCCTTAAAGAAAGGTAGGCAACGATCTACTGACTTGGACAAAAAGCGATTCAAGGTGGCTAACCAGCCGTTCAGCTTCTGAACCTCCTTTAATTTCTGGGGTAGTCTCATTTCTAGGATGGCCTTGATTTTGTCTGGGTTGGCCTCAATGTCTCGCCTATTAACGATGTATCCTAGGAATTTACCCGAAGTGACACCGAAGACACACTTGTTTGGATTTAACTTCATATTAAATTTACGTAGAATTTCAAAAACTAAATGTAAATCTTGTACCAATTTGTGTAAGAACTGGGTCTTGACGACCATATCGTCTACATAACACTCTACTTTTCTGCCAACTAGTGGCTCAAACAGCTTATTTACAAGTCTTTGAAAAGTGGCCCCAACGTTTTTCTACCTGAAGGGCATGACCTTGTAACAATACAGGCTGAACTCGGTTATGAAAGCAGTTTTCTCTTCATCAGTTGGGTCCATCCTGATCTGATTGTAGCCCGAATAGGCATCCAGGAAGCTCAGCAACTCATGCCCCGAGGTCGCATCCACTAGATGATCGATTCTGGGAAGTGGGAAGTAGTCCTTTGGGCAAGCTCGGTTCAAGTTGGTGTAGTCGATGCACATGCGCCATTTACCGTTGGCCTTTTTCACCAGAACGGGCTTGGCCACCCAGCTCGGGTAATGAACCTCCTTGATAAAATCGGCTGCAAGGAGTTTCCCGACCTCCTCGTCGACTGCCTTCCACCGCTCTGGGGCTAAGTTGCGTTTTCTCTATCTAACGGGCCTAACTACAGGATCAGTGTTGAGCCTATGAGTTATAATGCTAGGGTCTATGCCGGGCATTTCTGCCATTGACCATGCAAAAACATCTAAATTTTCGAGTAAGAAACTCACCAGTTGAGACCGCAGGGACTCTTCAATAGAAGCGCCGATTTGAAGTACCCGAGCTGGATCCTCTGCTGAAGCTGGGACGGGAATGGTTTCTTCGGTAAGTGTGGCTCA
Organism: Nelumbo nucifera; assembly: GCF_000365185.1. Next base: position 349,460 of record NW_010729366.1, on the reverse strand, counting down.
CTCCACGAACTGCTCCACAGGTCGTTCTAGCTCGAGGTTGTTTACTACCTTGGCCTTTCCTTTGAGGGTGACTACATAGCACTTGTGGGATTCAAGCTGATCGCCTTGCGTCACTCCAACACCAAAGTCTCTAGGGAACTTCATCGCTAGGTGGTAGGTGGAGACTACTGCTTGTAGGGCATGGGTAATGGGCCGACCTACTATTGCGTTGTATGGAGAGGGGGTCGTGACCACTAGGAACTCGTGGTTGAGCCTTACCATGCTAGGCCAAGTGCCGACCTCTACTGGTATAGTGACTCTCCCCAAAGGCCTGACCTCCTCACCGCTAAATCCCATAAGTGGAGTGTTTGCGAGCTTCAGGTCGCTTTCCTGGAGTTGTAGCTGATCGAAGGCCGTCTTGAAGAGAATATCTGCCAAGCTGTCCGAATTGACTAGGACACGTCTGACCTTGAAGTCGTTGATCTTGATCTTTAAGACGAGCTCGTCATCATGGGGATAACGGTGTAGTCGATGCACATGTGCCATTTACCGTTGGCCTTTTTCACCAGAACAAGCTTGGCCACCCAGCTCGGGTAATGAACCTCCCTGATAAAATCGGCTGCAAGGAGTTTCCCGACCTCCTCGTCGACTGCCCTCCACCGCTCTAGGGCTAAGTTGTGTTTCCTTTGTCTAATGGGCCTAACTACAGGATCAGTGTTGAGCCTATGAGTTATAATGTTGGGGTCTATGCTGGGCATTTCTGCCACTGACCATGCAAAAACATCTAAATTTTTGAGTAAGAAACTCACCAGTTGAGACCGCAGGGACTCCTCAATAGAAGCGCCGATCTGAAGTACCCGAGTTGGATCCTCTGCCGAAGCTGGGACAGGAATGGTCTCTTCGGTAGGTGTGGCTCGCTCCACGAACTACTCTACAGGTCGTTCTAGCTCGAGGTCATCTGCTACCTTGGCCTTTCCTTTGAGGGCGACTATGTAGCACTTGCGGGATTCGAGCTGATCGCCTCGCGTCACTCCGACTCCAAAGTCTGTAGGGAAATTCATCGCTAGGTGGTAGGTGGAGACTACTGCTCATAGGGCGTGGGTAACGAGCCGACCTAGTATTGTGTTGTACGGAGAGGGGGTCGCGAACACTAGGAACTCGTGGTTGAGCCTTACCATGCTAGGCCAAGTGCTGACCTCTACTGGTATAGTGACTCTCCCCAAAGGCCTGACCTCCTCACTGCTGAATCCCACAAGTGGAGTGTTTGTGGGCTTCAGGTCGCTTTCCTGGAGCTGTAGCTGATCGAAGGCCGTCTTGAAGAGAATATCTACCGAGCTACCCGAATCAACTAGGACACGCCTAACCTCGAAGTCGTTGATCTTGATCTTTAGGATGAGCGCGTCATCATGGGGATAATGGACCCCTCGTGCATCGTCATCAATGAAGAAGATCGGTTTCTCCATCCTTGGCCCCTTCGGGGGATTAAGCTCTTCCCTGGTGGCCTCGCGGGCTGATGACCGAGCTACTGCTGAAGTGCAGCCCGCGACAATTGATCCCCCGACAATGACATGGATGGTATCCCGAAGTGGTCTCTCATCGGGAGGTTGCCTTTGTGGCTGTTCTGCTTGTCCATTGGACTCGGGAGCTTCTTTACCCTGCTCCCCGTGCCTACCTGCTTTATTATTATTATGCCATACAAAATTTCTTAGATGTCCGTGACGAATAAGTTCTTCTATTTCGCCGCGGAGATTCTTACAATTTTTGTTACTACGACCGTGATCTCTATGGAAACTACAATACAAGTTTTTATTCCTAACATTGGGATCAACCTTAAGCCGAGGTGGCCACTTCACATATGGGGCATCCTTGATTTCCATGAGGATCTTGGCTCGCTTTGTGTTGAGGGGCATATAATCCCTTTCTGCTGTTGAAGCTCGGAAAGGCTGAATTAGCTTTGCCCCCCGAGCTAGGTCCTTCTTCTTCTTGCTGTCACTTGGAGCTGGGGGCTCTGGTTCCCTTTTTCTTTTTTCAAGGACTTGCTCACCCTTCTGGTTGATCTCCTCTTCTGTCCCTATGAACCTCTTTGCCAGTTCGAGGAACTCGGTCACGGTCTTGGGTTGGTTGACCACTACGTGCCATCTGAACTCCTTATGGGTAATGCCCTGCTTGGCCGCAGTGAGCCGAACTGTAGGGTCTACGTCGAGTATCTGCAGACAAGCGTCATTAAACTGCTTGATGTAGTTTCGAATGGACTCTCCTCCCTCTGGTCTATGCTGAGGAGGCTTTCTTGGGTCCTCGGGCACCTCTTACTAGTGACGAAGTGGGAGGTGAAGACCTGCACGAACTGCGCCTAGCTCCTTATTGAGCCCGGTGTGAGGTTTCGGTACCAGGTGCGGGCTACTCCCTTGAAAGTAGTGGAGAAGGCTACGCACATGCAAGACTCACTTGCCCTGGCCAGATGCATTTGGGACTGGAAGGCGTCGACGTGGTCATTGGGGTCAAAGGACCCATCATACTTGTCCAGCGGGGGGAGCTTAAAGTCCCTTGGCATGTGCATAGCCACAGACACGCCAAATGGTGTAGCACAACTGGGCACTCCTAGCTGGTTGTGAGTTGGCTCCTAGCTGTGATGGACGGCACCTCAGAGGAAGAAGAGGGTGAAGAGTTCCCGGGAAGCTCTCCCGGAGGGAACACTCCGACGGCTAAGTTAGAACTCTGAGGAAAACTCAAAAAAGATACAGAGAGTTAAGAGTGCTGAAAGTGCTAGATTCAATACCTTTTCTTTGTGAGGGTTGAGGTTCTTTTATATCGGAGCTCGGTCATATCTGGCATAACCACCACTGCCCTAGCCGTTACTGCCAGGGCAGGTGCGGTAGGTGCAGGTTGATGCTAAAGACTGCTATTGCAAGGTACGGACTCGATAGACGTGTCATTCTTTTCAGAGACGACAAGAAGAATGCTGCCTGTCAAGAGATCCGAGCCCTGCTAGCAGATCAGGTAGGTACAAATGTCAGGTAGATCTCCCTGCAGCTTGCCGAGCTATTGTACACCGAACCACCTGGGGCAGGTTTGCCTTGCACCAAGGTGCCGAGGTACGCCAAGGTGCCCGCACTGTAGGTGGGCCTTAAGCAAGTTCGAAAAAGAGTCTCGACGGTGCTGCCCTGAGGTGTTCCTCCCTCGGGACACTTAGCCAAAAGTCAGGGTGCTCTCTTCTTAGGAAGGGAGAGCTCGGGTCTCAAGGGGAGCTTGGGCCCTGAGAGGAGTTCGGGGTCTCCCACACTTGGTGGGAGTCAAGGTTGGCCAGGTGCTAGTCCCCAACGAGTCGCTTAACCCGCCGAGTGGCCAGCGTTGGACTTGGCGGGTCCTTCTCGCTGAGTTACGGTTGTGCTGTTAGGCTAAGCTGTTCGTCGAGCCAGGTCACGCACACGTGTCCCTGTGCTACGAGGTCGGAGTAAATCACCCTCCATCAGCTACAAAGTACTTTTGGAATTCTAGCTTCGTCTTCGGCGGGGTCTTGGCGACCGAACACTTGAGGGTGGAGCCAGCTCAAAGTCCGTTGATGGCGGCGTGCATGGAGACCATGGGGTCGAGGTCCCTGACCTCGAGCTCTTCTTTTTTAAAGCAGTTGATGTAAGACCGCAAGCTCTTGCCCGACTTCTATTTAATGGACATGAGGGAGACGACGCTCTTCTGGCACCTTCTGCTGCTAATGAAGTGAACGAGGAACATATTAGTGAACTACTCACACGAAATGATTGACCTCGGGGGGAGGCTAGAGAACCTGCGGCGTGCTGCCCCCTTGAAGGTGACCTGGAAAGTTCGGCACGTCATGGCATCAGAATACCCGTAAAGTATCATGAGTGCTTTGAAACTCTCCAGGTGGTCATCAGGGTCCATGGAGCCATCATACATCTCCAAAGTAAGAGTCTTGAAGTGTGGGGGGAGGGGCTACGAAATGAACTCGGTCAGCAGGGAAGTGGGCCCTGCTTCTGTCTCCATGAACTCGGTGGGTGTCGGCTTGGATTCCCGAGTACTCTGAGGCTGAGGCGTGCGCTCCTTTATGGGTGCGATGATCGTTCAGAATCTCCCGGAGATCTGAGATAGGTGGTGGAATGGCACGGCGTCGGCTTTCGCCTCGGGAGCAAACTCTAGGGCGGCCGAGGTGCCCGCCATCATCCTTGGGAACCTCCTTCCAGCGGCGATGGTGCTTCTCTAAAAACTGGTGACTGTCTTCGGATTGAGCGGGCACTTCTTCCCTTCAACTGGGAGGTCGGGCATTCCTCCAAGGTGAACTGGGGGGTTGGTTATTGCCTGGTTCTGATGACTCGACCAGCAAATTTTTGCCCTGGCTGAGAGCTAGGGGCTCGACGTGCTCGCATCGGCCTTGATCTTCTGACACCCTAGTGGAGCGGTCACCTCGAGAGGGACCTCCTGCTAGGGGGCGGACTTCTTCCACGTGCTGAGTGAGGTGGTCCAAACAATCAAGGACAGCCTGAAAATTTTTCATAGGTGACCAGGTTCTGGTTATTCTTGGTTCTTTGCACCATGACTTTCGAACTTAGGAGGGCTTAGAGATTATATATTTTTTCCTCTTTAAGGGATCGTTTTAGCAACACTTCCCATAAACGATGCCAATTGTTGCTGCTCGGATTAGCCGAGAGAAACGAGGTAAATTCACTCCCAAGTTCCGAAGGCAATCCAAAGGCTTCGAGGGCTCTAAAGAGGGTAAGCCAAGGCCGAAGATTGTAGGCCGAGGTAAGGTGCTCCCTTCTGAGTACGGTAGAAGTCAAGGATTTTAGGTCATCGTCTCGGTAACGAGATTCCTGGAGATCTAAGGTACTGCAAAACAAGAGATGTTAGAGGCCTTCAGTGGAGACCCGAGGCAAAAGCTCCGACGCTCAAGTTAGTACGAGGTGTAAGGTAGGAGGAGGTGCAGGCAAGGCCTCAATGGTGGTCATCGGGTGCACAGGGTCCTTAGGAGGAAATGCTAAGGAAGCGAGGTAGGTGCTGGAAGTAAACGAGAGAGCTATACCAAAATTCTGGGATCTGGATCCCTTGTCAAGGGAGAGTTACCTCACATTTATACCTGAGCGAGCTGGAGGTAGGTGGAGATGAACACACTAGATGAGAGCCATATGAAGTCAAGCGACAAGTCCTTGCGAGTACGCCTAACTGCTCCGCGGGTGCGAAGGCAGTGGGGCTTCCCCCTACTGTGGCTAGTGTTGTCAGGCATTAGTGGGCTAGGCCTCCTAGCCCATAATGGGCTGGGCCTGGCTAGCCCACATCAATAAAATTAGAGGTGTGTTGGTCTTTTTACATATTTTATATTTTTCTTGTATTTACTTTCTTGTATTATATCGATCTATTTTTAAATTTAGTTAATTATGACATCATGAATTGATCCATTTGACTGAAATGGTTGAACCACTAACTTAAAACCTAAATGGAAATATGATTTCTTGTCTAATTCATTTTAAGAATGTAGGTTTTTTATTCCACTAAAATTATAAGGTATAGAATTATTTAAAATTTTTTTCATTGAAAATTAGTAGAATTCAATAATAAGAAAAAAAATCTGTAAATATTGGGTTTAATGAGAGAGATTGAGAGGTAATGCCTTACATATGAATTCTAATGTGAGAGAATATATAAGGTGGACTAAAAATTAAGTGACAATACAATTTATGTTTTCTACCATCATAATAGAAAGGTGTTAAATTAAAAAAATAAGATATTTTAGTTGAGAGAGTCTAAAAATCTAGGACCGCATTCATATTTTATATCTAAGAAGTGATTATGATTTAACATCATATCAGTTGATTTAGTAACATTGTCATATAAAACAATTAGGGTTGTTCATGGGTCGGGTTGGGTTGGTTTACTAAGGTTTTTTTAACCGATCCGACCTGGTCAGGTTACCTGAGATGGAAACCGAAACCGACCCAGTGTTAAGCAAAACCGACCTGGTCGGTTTGAGTCAGGTTGGGTCGGTTTCGGCTCTAAGTTCATCCATGCCCCCATGGCCACCTAGTTTTCTGGAAATATATTTAAAACTGAAATATGTATTTTAGAAATATATATATATATATATATAATAAACAAAAATATACATACTAATATATTGGAATATATATTTTCAGATATTTCAGTTTTTAGTTAAGTAGGAACTAGTCGGTTCGGTTCAGGTCGGTTTTGTTTTTCACACAAGAAAACCAAAACCGACCCGAATCATCGGTTTATGAATTTGTACAACCTAAAACCGACTGGTGGTGATGAAAACCCGACCGACTCAGGTTGGATTGGTTTGGTCGGGTTGGGCCTTCTTATGTAGCCCTAAACATAATGATGCATGTGATAATTTTAATTGGTCAATTTGCTATGCAAGATGATATAATGCATCATCATTCTACTAAAGTTTGTTTTCAGTAGGTCCCTATATCACCACCTTTATCACAAAACTCTCTTGCATTTTTTAGATTCTACTTGATGTTTGTTTTCAATTTTATAATGTTAATTTATACTAAATTAATTAACATTTCAATGAAGAAAATTGTTCTGACAAATTGTCAACTATTTAATCTTTTGTTAGCCTTGGTTCATCATGTTTAGGTTGCTCTTGCCGGATTTGCATTGATCCGCGCTGAGTAGAGCAGAGGTCTCATTGTCATTTAAATTATGAGGATAAAATGTGTCCTTTTTGCTCAGTTTGGAAGGAGTATAAATACAAATATGTAGAGTTCAAAATCTTACATTTTGTATTATTTTGTATGTATTTATACTATACAAATTTATATTTGTATTCCTTCCAAACTTAACCATTAGGTAGAAAACAAAATAATAGTGGAATATTGGAAGAAAGAGAATAAATCAAAATCGAATGATCTAATCAGCATACATGAATAGGAAAGGGAAAATCTATCTAAATGAGAAAATAGATATATGGAATCATAATTCATAATTATTGGATGAAGACCTAACATGGTAGAATGGGCACAACAATGTGCCAAGAGGCTTGAGTTATACTAAGTCAGAAAGTGATGAAGTTGATTAAGTTTCCTAAGCTTGATGAGAAAGGTAGGGATACAATTAATTAATTATTCAATGGGCCCTATTTAGGGCATTGATTGTTGGCCCCTATGGGTATTGATTGTTGTTAGTACCCAATTTTTGTTTCGTCCATCGCTTGAACCTCCAATTTACCCCAAATTTCTTATCAAACCCTTCCAATCCATCTAAAACACCCAAAAACCCAAATTTCACCCTAAGAGCCATCAGATCTATCATTAATCTTGTTAGATACCTATCCAATGACCCCGATTGACCCCCACTTACACCTCAACCATTAGATCAGACACAACAACCAGACCCAAGATCTCCCAAAATACCTACCCATGAAATTTTAGCTAAAAAATCCTTCGTTTACCTATTAGATCAGACACCTTAACCATTTTGACCTCTCTCATTAGCCTAAACACTCGGGATGCAGATTCCCTTGATCTTGAAACATCCAAACCGATCAAACTACACCATTAAACTCCAAATGTATAAAAACACCTGCCCATAAAGTTTCAACCCCAGATTCCCCCATTTGCCCTTCCATTAAACTAAGATTCCTTTATGAAACAACCGTTAACCCAAATTCCTACGATCTTGACCCTCAAAGACTAATCAAACATCACCGTTATATCTTGGACACCTCCAAATACCCACCTGTAAAATTTCATCCCAAAATAATTTGCTTACCCTCGGTCACACACAAATTCTGTTTTGAGGCTCTAGATTAGCCAAATCAATTCCTTTCTAGATCTACCTGATCCGGGCCCAATTGGGCCAATCTGACCCCACCAATAAACTCAGAATCTCCACAACCCTCACCCTACCAAATTTCAATAAAACATACCCCCATTTACCCATCCATCTAAAAAGATTCCGTTTCAGCTAATCTTGTTAGTCCGTGCACACAAAACCCTTCTCTGCACTCAGACCCACCTTAATCCTCTGATATTTGACCTTGAACGAACCGGGACCTGATTTGACCCCAAAAATTACCCAAACACCCCCTAGATTTTCATGAAATTACGAAAATACCCTTAACCTACCCTAAGATTTTCAATTGACAGAAATGTAACTATTCCCCTTCTTCCTCCTTCGAACCGAAAGCAGAGAGGCAGAGCAGCGGAACCCCTCCCGGCGGTTCTCTGCTCATCCAACCTCTCTCTCTCTCCCTTTTTCTCTCTCAGTTCTCTTCTTCTTCTCCTTTTCCTTCTCCTTCATCTTCTTCTTCTTGGATCCGTCGAAAATACAAGATTCTTCTTCCCTTTCGTTCGAAGAGAGTTGCAGCGGCGGTAGATCTTTTCCGACTTCGGCCTCCCTTTGCCCTCTCTCTCTCAGTCTTCTCCTCCTTTTTCTTCTTCTTCTTCCTCTATTCCACCGAAACCCCATGTTCACATTGCTAGTATGCTCTGCTTATCTTAAGGTGGCGGCAGTAAGAAGAGTTACAACGGCGAATTCGACCAGCAGCACCTGAATCATTTCTCCAATCCTACCCCTCTGTTATCATTGTTTTCCTCATCACCTTCCTCGTCACCTCAGTTCCTCTCTTCACCTCTCAGATTCTCAATAGAACACCAATCCCCTCGTCTTTCATTCCCCTTCGTCGACGGAGAGAGTTTTCTATAGCAGAAGTCATCTCACATTTAGCCCTCTTACGACAGGTGAAAATCAATTCAGAAAGTTTACTTCTACCAAGCCATTGGTTGCGTTCCTGGCCATCACTTGTGTTGGACGCTGCTCGAAGTGGTAGTGAACATCTGACGTCTATCAGTTGAGAAGCTTACATTGATTCAGTCTTAACCATTATTCAGATCGTATTTCACAGTCATCACTCCCGCCTGAAGCATCAATCTATTCTCAGGCCAAAATCCCAATCTAGATAACACCTGTTCTTGCTCTATTTCCTGCCGCTTCTTAGTTTTGTCGTGAGATCGGACTGCTCAGCCTCAGTAACTCTCGGTACCAGTTCAGATTTGCTTGTTCGTTCTTTCAAATAATATGATGTTATAAAAGTTTCAGTTGAATTTGTTTGTTTCTTTTTGTGTTGTTAATCGTTAGTCTCCTTAGGCTTTTCGGTGCTTGTTTTAATTGAATAGGTTGTTTTCAATTTTTCCCTTAGTGGTTATCATTAATTCCTTCTCTTTGGTTCTATAATGTTTATTGAAGTTTATAATTCTTTTAGGCAGAATAGTCAAAGATGTTGAATACCAGTAGATCATCCTATGCTTCTCTCTTGTTCTGTCTATTCGTGTGCTTCTCTTGTTTTATTCTTTATATACTGAAAGTTGTTCCTGTTATGAAACTTTTTGTGATGCTTTTTTTCCTTATTCGTTTTAWTATTCTTTTGGTCCCTTCAATAGTTATTTGTATTTGTTCTTGTCAATATTCTATGTGGGCCCCATTTATTGGACGTGGGAGAGGGATGCTTAATACATTTTTTTTCTCCCATCCGAGTCTTATCTGGCGCCTCAGGCTATTCGACTCACTATTAGACTAAAACAAGTTAATGTCATTTTCGGAGGTTCCATCACCTTTATTTTCTAATCTAATGGGTGGCGACTCTAATTCCAGTCCAAATGAATTATTTTCCAATCCTCACAATTGTTGGACCTTGTATGGCATTTTAATTGAATTAATTATTTATAAGGTCCAAAATTATGGTGAAGGAAATGATATTTGATGGTGAATACATTGGAGGGGTATTTTGGATAATGTATTTTTAATAATAAATTATGTCCATTATAAGGGCATTTTAGTTAATTAGTTTTGTATAGAGACATTTTGGTTGACTCATTTCTCCATCAAGTCCCATTGGCCCCTATGGTGGTGGTTGTTGCCCTTAATTAATATTAATAGAACACTTTCATTAATCAGAATAAATACATTGACAAATGGCCATTTTCTATCGGTGGTCGTAATTGTTAATAAAAATATATTAAAGAAAAAAGTACAATTACTCAATGGATATGGTAGATAAATCCAGATCTAAAGCATACTTCATCTTTAAAGTGTGCAACTTTCTCCCTCCCCACTCCAGACTCCAGACTCCAGTCTCCAGTCTCCTTCCCGGCTACCTCATAGGCAACAAAATGAAAGAAACTGTAGTTCTGTATCCAGCTCCTGGCATAGGCCACCTTGTGTCCATGGTGGAGCTGGCCAAGCTAATCCTCCATCACAACCCCCAAATCTCCCTCACAGTCCTCCTCACAACCGGACCTTTCGACACCCTCGCCACCACTTCCTACATCAACCAAATCTCTCAAGTCAATCCTTCTATCGCTTTCCACCATTTCCCCCCTCTCTCCACACCTCTTGACACATCTCCCACTCGGAGTCACGCAGCCATCACCTTTGAGTTCATCCGCCTTAATGACCCAAACGTCCGCCGGGCCCTGCAATCCATCTCCCAAACCTCCACCATCCGATCCTTCGTCATCGATCTCTTCTGCACTTCGGCTCTTCATATCAGCTCCAATCTCGATATCCCCACTTACTAYTTCTTCACATCTGGAGCTTCCATCCTYGCATATTTSTTCTATCTCCCCACCATCCACAGTCAGACAACCCAAAGTTTCAAAGACTTCACCACTACTTACTTCCATTTTCCAGGCCTACCGCCCATCCTTGGCTCTCACATGGTGGAACCCGTATTGGTCCGCACAGACCCAGCCTATGATGACTTTGTATACTTCACCGCCCATCTCCCTAAATYGAAAGGGATCATAGTTAACACCTTTGAGTCTCTAGAGCCAATAGCCATCAAAGTTATCTCTGATGGGGTCTGTCTACCTGATGCTCCGGTCCCYCCTGTTTACTATGTTGGGCCGTTAATTTCTGATGCCAGCGATCGAAGAGGTGACAGTGGCGGTGTGGCGGATTGCTTGCSGTGGCTTGATGCTCAGCCCAGCCAAAGTGTAGTTTTCYTGTGTTTCGGCAGTCGTGGTGCCTTCTCTGTGGCGCAGTTGAAGGAGATAGCTCATGGGTTGGAGAAGAGTGRGCARAGATTCTTGTGGGTGGTGAAGCCTCCACCACCTCTCCAAGGGGAGAAGAGCTTGARATTCGCAGTACAAAGCGATGATCTCGATTTGGAGGCTCTACTGCCTGAAGGGTTCTTGAATCGGACCAAAGRCAGGGGCCTGGTAGTCAAGTCATGGGCTCCCCAGCAAGAGATCCTGAGTCGAGAATCGATTGGTGGGTTCGTAACTCACTGCGGCTGGAACTCGGTGCTGGAAGCCATATGTGCAGGGGTGCCTATGGTGGCTTGGCCGCTCTACGCGGAGCAGTTTATCAACAGGGCTGTACTGGTGGAACAGATGAAGTTGGTGATGCCTTTGGATCAAGCTGAGGATGGTTTTGTGAGTGCTGCCGAGGTCGAAAAACGAGTGAGGGCGTTGACGGAGTCGGAAGATGGGAGAGTGCTCAGAGAACGTGGTGAGGAGATGAAAAAAGCTGCAAAAGCTGCGTGGGCTGAGGGAGGCTCATCTTTCGTTGCGTTTAACAAATTCGCCGAGTCATGGAAGTAACAGAGAGCAGAGAGGACGACTCTCTCGTATCTGTAGCAGAAAAACCAATGTACCTCAATTTTTCGTGAATCGTGAATAATATGACAAATGCTATCAGGTGGAAATTTGTGATATGAGGAATAAACGGTAAAAAGATAAATTACAAATATCCCCGTACTATGGGGTGCACCTTCCAATAGAAGGCGTGCACGGAAGTGTTTTTTTTTTTTTTTTTTGGTTTCATGGAGCAATACGACAGGGGTAGCCCATCCCCTTTCCCTTAATCCCCCAACCCGTGGTGGCAGCGGAATTTATCCCAGGTCTCTACTCCGACGAGTCAGAAAACCTACCAACCGAGCTACCATCAGAAGTGTTTTTCTTTCCCAGGAAACAAGTCCTTTTTGAAGGTTTATAGGCGAGAGTTTTTTTATCTCGTTTGTGGGGGAACTAGTGTTGCCTCGTTTCTTTGCAGGTTTTCATCTTTCTGATTCATGTGACAGACCGGTTGGTAGATTGAAATGGTGATTGACGCTGATGATTTGGTGGATGCTTTTGGTAGTTTGGGACAAGAAGGCGATGGAGTGGATGATCTGAAGGGAGAAGGAATAGAGAAATGGCGGAAATGTTTATTTGGAAAGATTGATGGGGCTAAGATGATACATCCAGCGGCTGTAAGCAATCTCTTTCCGCATGTATAGGAGTTGCAGAGACCAGTAAAAGTGGAGAGGACACCGGAGGGGATTTACATGTTCTTCTTCACCCATGAAGTAGACATTAGATCAGTCCTCTCTTGGGGACCTTGGGCGATTGCTGGTTTCATACTGGTTCTTCGGCGGTGGGAGGCAGATATGCCACTTGATAGCATGGATTTCAGTAAGGTTTTGTTTACAATTCAAATTCATAGGTTGCCAATGGAGTATCGTATCGATTCCATTGGCAGAAAGGTAGCTAGCAAAGTTGGATCGCTAGTAAAAGACATAAATGTGGATAACCCGAAGCTGTGGACTAGTCATCTGTTTTATCGTGTGGAGGTTGATTTAACAAAGCCACTCCGAAGAAGGGTGCCAGTTTATGGAAATAAGGCACAACCGATGGTATGTCAGCTATTTTTTTCCATAAAACTTGGCACATTATTGGTTTTGATATGGTTGCCTTAATCCAATCTCTTTTTAATGGTGAAAATTTATATCCGGAAATTAACCTTACTAATATAGTTCTGATTCCAAAGGTGAAATTTCCGGATTCAGTGCATCACTTTCGGCTTATTACTCCTTGCAAATAGGCTAGGAGTGGTGTTACATAAAATTATTTCTCCTTGGCAAGCTGCATTTGTTCCAGGGCGAGAAATAACTGATAATGTCATTGGCCACGAGGTTGTTCATTATATGAAAAAGAAGAGAGGCAAATATGGAGTTTTTGCACTTAAAGTGGACATGGCTAAGGCTTATGATAAAATGGAATGGAGATTTTTGTATGAAGTTATAGAGGGTTTGGGGTTTTCATCTAATTGGATTCAATTAATTCCAATGTGCATCTCCACTACAAGATTGGTTGTCCTTGTTAATGGGGTGGAGTCCAATAGTTTTGAAGCAACAAGAGGTCTCCGTCAAGGTGATCCATTATCCCCGTATCTCTTTATATTGGGGATGAATGTGCTCTCCTTGATGATAGACAAAGCTATTGCAAGGGGAACGTTGCATGGAGTAAGAATTGGTAGAGGATGCCCGGTGGTATCTCACCTTTTATTTGCGGATGATCTTCTATTATTTGGACGGGCTTCTCTATTAGAGATGAATGAGGTGGTTAACATTTTGGCTGAGTTTGGGAGATGTTCTGGACAGGAGGTTAATTATGGAAAGTCTGGTATTTTATTTAGAAAGAATTTACCGAAACGACAAGGGAGGTTAATTGCTCGAAGTTTAGGTGTGGTGAGACTAGGTCGACGGGCAAGATACTTGGGGATGCCTCTTTGTATTGGACATCGAAGGACTAAAAGCTACCAAGAAGTTGTGGATAGGGTAAAGACAAGACTCACTGGCTGGAGGGCAAATTGTTTATCATAGATGGGGAGAACAGTGTTGATTAACAGTGTGCTGTCAGCTTTGCCTACATATACTATGTCATTTCATTCCTTGCCAACCCAGACCTGTTCTAACATTGAAACCACTATGAAATCTTTCTTTTGGAATGGACGTTCAGGTCCAGGTACTGATCTGCTATGGCAGAAAGCTTGTAGGCCAAAGAGATGTGGGGGATTGGGTATTCGGAAGATGAAATTATTCAATAATGCATTATTGGCCAAAGTTGGTTGGAGACTTTTGACAGAGAAGGAGTCCTTCTGGAGTAAACTGTTAATAAAGAAATATGTTAAAGGCGCTGATTTTCTAACAGTCTCTGTGGGGAGTAGCAGCTCACCTTTTTGGAAAGGTCTTTGTAGGACCCGTAATCTATTACAAAAAGGTTGTTGTAAAAGGGTGGGGAATGGGCTTACTATGAAAATATGGGGTGACCCTGAAGGGATGAGAGATCCATCCTATGGACGCCCAAAAGATTGCGGAATAAGGGGCGAATTTCAAAAATTTTTCTCTCCTTTCAACTGGGAATCGTATTCCCTATTTAGAAAATCATATTTTCAAGGATCAATCTTGAA
>NW_010729366.1:299901-319519 GCF_000365185.1 Nelumbo nucifera | reverse complement strand
ATATAACAACTAGTTTATGGGGCATTTTGGGTAAAGTTATAAGTAACTTTACAATGACCAAAACACCCCTCCCAACAACTAAATAACAGATAGTTTTTTGGGTATTTTGCAAAATTGAATTATATTCAATTCCTATAAATAGCCCTATCCTCCACCATTCTCATCACACCAATTCAACAATTCTCTTAATCTCTTCTCTCTCTCTCTCATACCCATACATTCTCAATTATCTACAATCTAAGAAATTATGATTAGTTGATTGTCTGATTTTGCATTCTCCAATTCCCAAGTCTCAACTTTATTGAAGTTTCGACTTTCAACAAGAAGAAGGCTTGCTCAATCAATTTGGGATTTTGAACCGACAACCCGAGTAATTCAAATTAGATTAATTTTTATCTTTTTAGAATTAAAAAAAAAATGGATGGCTCTTCTGAAAAACCGATTCCCCAACATGTTCACCATTGATGATATTCAATCGCATCATGATAGTGTTAGCACTGATGTGATTGATGTCGATAGAAGTGGAACTTTCACCCCTGATAGTAGTGATACTAGGGAAAAAGGAGGGATTCTAAGCTGAGTAGCCCAATTTGGAAAGTTTTCAAAGTAGAGGATATTGAGGGGAAGGGCAAAAGGGTCATTTGCCAAAAATGTAGAAAAGACTTTAGTTATTGTAGCAAGGGTGGTACGGGTCATTTGAGTAGACATCTGCTACACATGAACCAGAGGAAGATGAAGGGAGAGAAACAACCTAAACACAGATTGGGAGGGGGAATAATTTTGGTACTTTTAAATATTCACAAGAAAAAATGAGACAATAACTTGCTAAGTATATTGTACATGCAGAAAACCATTGATATTAACTGATGCTTTAAAATTTTTTTATTCATATGAACGAAATTTAATTTCTTTGTTAGCAAATCTTAATTCTAAAATTGCAATTACTTCGGATGTTTGAACATCCAAATTTAATATTAGTTATATTTGTGTTATCGGCCATTTCATTGATGAAAATTGGCTTTTGAATAAAAGAATTTTAAGTTTTACTADDYTTGAATGRYCACATABTGGYCBARYTATTGYTGCAAGTATTTTAAATACTTTGCATGCTTATGGAATAGAAAACAAATTGTTTTCTATTAGTTTTGATAATGCCAGCAATAATGATTCTACAATAAATATTTTAAAATATCAATTAAAACCATGCTTAAACGGTACATTATTTCATATTAGATGTGCATATTACATCTTAAATTTATGTATTTAAGATGCCTTGAATATTATTTCTACTCATATTTCAAAAATTAGAAATTGTATTATATATATAAAAAGTTCAAGGGCAAGAAAACAAGAATTTAAATATTTATGCCAAAATTACGGTTTAAAATATGAACATTTTATATTAGATGTAAAGTATAGGTGGAATTCTACCTATGCTATGTTAGAAAGTTGTATGTCTCATAAACAAATTCTTTCTTTCTGATTTTTATAATTTAAAAATGCCTAATGATATGATAATTGAGGAAGACTGGGAAATGGCAATCTGTATAAGGGATATTTTAAAACATTTTTATGATGCAACTAATGAATTATCTGGAATTTATTATCCAACTAACTGTAATTTACCTTATCAATTAATGGTAATTAGTGATTGTTTTGCAAAATACAGAAATAATCAACAATTTCAATGTATTATTGAAATTATGGAAAATAAATTTAAAAAATATTGGGAAAACATTTCTCCCCTTTATTGTTTAGCTACAATATTATACCCTAGGATTAGGAAAGATGGTTTAGATATTTTACTTGAATCATATTGTGAAAATATGTATATTGATATAGGAAATAAAAAAGAAGAAATTAATATTCCTACAACTTGTACGAATTTGAAGTTGTAGGAAATATTCCTACAACTTGTTCATCATCTTCTTCTACTTCTGACCTTAAGCCTAGTAGTAGAAGAGAAAAACTTTTTTATTTAATAAGTAGAAGGCAGAAATCTACTAGTTCTACAAGTTCATTTATTGACCTTAATTTTTATTTACAAACATTTTTTTCTAATTTTGGTGAAGGATCAAATTATTTTGATATTTTAGCTTGGTGGAGTGAACATTTGAAAAATTATCCGATTCTCGCCGCCATGGCACGTGATCTACTAACCCCTCTGGTGTCTACAGTTCCTTCAGAGTCTTATTTTAGTGCAGGTACCCGGGTGTTGGATGACAAAAGAAGCTACATGAACGATGAGAGCACAGAGATGTACATCTGCTTCAAGGATTGGCTAGATGCAGAAATATAGATTACAAGACAAGGGAGGGCATGATACTACACCAGATATTTCACCCAAAGCAGATGATGAAAGTCATGAATGATGATTCATGAATTTGACTACTTATATAGAATTTTTTTATTTTTTCAAATTATTGTAAATTTTTTAAATTTTATTTAATTTATTTGATATATTTCTTTAATTTTTTAACAACTTAATTTTGTATTTTCAATTTGTAACCATATTGTATTTTTTATATTTTATTAATTTATTCCATTCACGATTCATCCAAGTATGCAATGATCCAATCATTATATTTGTAATTTGTACCATTCAAATTTAAATGAAATAAAATTCCTATTTTTTTTCCAATTTGTTATTTCGTCATTCTTATTTCAATTTGGTTAAGTATTTTTTTCATTTATGTCATTATGTGTTAGATAACTTAGATTTCTCATTTCTTAATTTTTTAAATAGTTCCCAATTCCCAAATTTCAAAGGAAAGTTAAATATTTTAGTTTTATAATTTTACTTAGAAAAGAAATCAAAATTTTCAAAAAAAACAAAAAAACAAAAAAAGCAGTTCAGCCCACCAAGGCCCCTGTGGCCCAGCCCAGCACGGCCCAAGCCCATGGCATGAACTGTAGCCCAGCTCGGCCCAGGCCCACAGCATGGCACGACACGGCATGAGCCCGCCTGGGCCTAGGTCGTGGGCCGCGCCAGGCCGACCCCCAAAATTTCCATCAAGGAGGCTGGCATGGCCCGCCTTTAGTGCGGGCTGCTTGGCACAACCCACTTTACACCTCTAAGGATGACTTTCCCCTTCCAAACATTGACATCCTTGTTGATGACACGACAGGGCATTAAATGTTTTCTTTCATGAATAGATTCTCAAGATATAACAAAATCAAAATGGTAGAAGAGGACAAAAAAAGATGACTTTGATGACACTTTGGAGAACCTTTTGCTACAAAGTCATGCCATTTGGACTTAAGAATGCTGAGGAAACTTATTAAAGACCAATGACGGCACTCTTTCATGATATGATCCATAAAGAATTAGAAGTATATGTGGATGATATGATAACAAAGTCTAAAAAGGTAGAAAATCATTTGAGGCATATTTGAGGCATCCTCAAGTAAGTTATTGGGCTTTATCATTAGTCAAAAGGGGATTAAGATTGACCATGCTAAGATCAAAGCAATTGTTGATATGCCTCCTCCCTAAATAGAAAAGGAAGTCAGAAGTTTTCTAGGAAGATTGTGGTATGTTCACAGATTCATAGCGCAACTTACACCAATATGCGAGCCAATTTTCAAGTTGCTAAAGAAGAATATGCCAATGATATGGAACAAGGACTGCCAAGAAGCATTTGACAAAATTAAGGAGTACTTGACCAATTCACCAATGTTATCTCTTCCCAAGCCTTGGAAACCCTTACTCGTGTATTTGTCAGTACAGGAAGATTCTTTTGGATGCATACTAGGGCAACATGACGAGACTAGACAAAAGGGAAGAGCCATTTATTACTTAAGTTGAAAATTCTGTGACTACAAGATGAGGTACACTATGCTAGAAAAAACATTTCTAGCCCTTATTTAGTTCTGCTAGAAGCTACGTAATTACTTGTTAGCTCACCCGGTGTTGCTCATATCTAGAATGGATCCCATCAAGTATTTTTTGAGATATCTACATTTACTGGTTGAGTCTCCCATTGGATCATGTTAATTTCTGAATATGACATGAAGTATGTGACACAAAAGGCAATCAATGGACAAGCCATCGCACACCATTTAGCTAATAACCCACCTTGAAGTATGAGGCTATCCCAATAGATTTCCCAGACGAAACCATTTTGGAAATAAAAGTGGGGAAAAGGTAGAAGGCATACTTTGATGGAGCATCAAACCAAAGTGGATGAAGAGTGGGAATGATCCTTGTGAACCCTTAAGGCACTCATTTTCCTTTAGCTATCTATTTGGACTTTCCCAACACCAATAATACATGTGAGTGGGAAGCATGCCTAAGAGTAGTCTGAATGGAATTAAACTAAGGTATCAGTGAATTAGAAGTTTATGTGGACTCTTCCTTGGTCATTATCAAGCCAAGGGTGATTGGGAAGTATGGGATGAGTCGTTGACATTGTACCATTATTAGACAGTGTATGCCCTTAGTTCTAATCAGAATGATGTACATTATGAAATTTAATCTAAATGAATAATGTACATATTTGATTCATGTTATCACGGTGTGTTTCTATGTAATAACCTTAAACTGGACACATATGAGACTTGTGTTAGTTTAGAATCTTCACAGCCGTTGGATAGATCTGGGGAGATTTATCCTGCCAAGGCTGACACTGATGTGCTGCCAAGTTGGTTGGGGTGAACTGTCTCAGCTGCCAAGGTGAGACCTGAGGTACATGCAGTGTGGGTTTCTTGAAACCCTGAACCGGACGAAAATTCTAATATTTCCCTAGACCTTGGAGATAGATGGGCAAAACTAGAATGTTACACCTGACCTCTAGACTTGTTTGTGATACTACACTATGTGTTCGATGGGCTGTCTTTGAGATGCCAATCAGTGAGATCCTTAGAGGGGGTCAAAACCTGGGTATGTTGGGACAATCTGAGAATTCATCTGAGTGGGTGATCATAGTGACAAGATCAGCCCCTTTGTCGGACAAAGTGAATGATCGGGGATGCTCTCTCTCTGATGGAAACCAAAATTGCCGGCAGTTGATTTCAACCATTGAAATTTGTTTTGCAAAATATATTTATATAGTGATATACAAATATATATTATGGTTTCAAAATGTTTGCAAAAAGTTTTAATTTTCGGGATCCACGTGAGTAGAGAGTGTAGCACTGTACCTTGCAGCCGAGGGAGAGGTCCTCTCTTGTCGGGCAGTGTTTGATCATTATGGGCTGAGAGGTTAAGTGTAAGACCATTGAGGGTAATACTTGATGGGCTAATCTTGCATTTGCCCATAATCCTTGGGTTTTAATAAGGTGGCTTGACCCAACAACCATTTAGTTTAAATGTTGGGCCCATTAAGAGCCCATGGTGATGGACTCAGGGGTTCACTGTCTCCTATAGTGAATTCAGCTAGGCCTTGTAACAGAGGCTGGGCTGAATCCAGGTGGCTGATGTGTAGATCAATGTTTAGGTCCTTTGCAATAGAAGGATAACCAACTGGGCAGTAGATTGAGGGGCTCGTGAGCACATAGACTAAATGGGCCTAAAGCCCAATTTGAACTGGCTTAATAAGATTAATTAAAAGAGGGTGGTTCTAGCATTTAGATTAGCAAATAGGATAAGGGATTATCCCTATCCACTCAAAGAGTCTAGGTCCAAATAAAGATTTGGATCAGGAAACTCCTAATTAGATTAGGAAGGCTGATCTTTATCTGCAAATAAGATAAGGGATTATCCTTATCTCCTAAAGAGAGTCCATATCCAAATAAAATATTTGGATTAGGAAACTCCTAATAGGATTAGGAGAACCTCTCTTTAAGGCTATAAATAGAAGAGTAGGGTGAACGTCCAGATCATCTCACAGTCTACTGAATTACAGAGAGAGACAACACAGTTTGACTAGACTATCTTCTTCTCTCCTTCTCTTACCGCCCTACCACTTCGATCTCCACCAGTGGGAGTGATCAAGAACAGTTCTTGATATTGCGTTTTGGTAGAAAAGGCAATCTGAAGTCGTGCTCACCTGCCCTCCATCATATTCTTGCTAAAGAATTCGGTTCTTGCCGAAGAATTGCCCTGCTGATTCTGCTTAACCTCACACCATGTCATTTTCGTTGGAAGCAGTCTTTGGTCTTCTCCTTGGGCGTGAACACCTTCATTGGGGGTTTATTATTACTCCATATCAGGTATATCCCTCTACTCCCTTTTGTTTTTAGATCTAGTTCGGTTTGGTTTCAAGATTGATCCTTCAAAATGTAGTTTTTTAAAATAGGGAATTTGATTCTCACATGGGAGAGAGAAATTTTTGAAATTTTGCCCAACCTTCCTATAGGGTTTGACCATCCATATGATGGATCTCTCATCCCTTTAGTGGTATCAAAGCCAGGTTCAAATCTTGAACCAAAAATAAACCAGATTTAAGTCTGCGCAAATGGGGAGAAGGCATTCTACCCAATTTGTGTAGTTAGCATTTTTCTGTGAAATCGGTTCCCAGTTTTTGGGCAATTGATCTGAAATTAAATCTTTAAAAATCTGATTTATATTTAGAATTGTTCTACATATTTTTCTTGATTTTTGGGGTGTTCGTACGGTGGAGATCGAATTCTTTAATGGCGCAAGAAATCTGTAAACCTGTTGTTCTTTTCATTTTGGTCTGTAATTGATTTTTTTTTTAATTTTTTATGGAATGTATAGGAATTCAATTCTGATGTAATATTAATAGAAAATAGGTTTTCTATTTTAATCCATTCAAAGATGAAGATATTGCATAGAGGAGAAATTTTCGTAGATATGGGTTCAGCCATCTGCGATTTACAATTTTGGAAACTGCATACTGCGATCTAATTTTTGCTTTGCAGGGTAGCAGTCCTATGAACAGCCCTTCTACTAATTCTTGATTGTCTTATATCAGTTATTTAATTTCAGATCATCTTTCTTGAATTAAAAATCAAACCCTAGACCCATTCAAACCAGATTGGACCAAACTAGTTGGACCGAATCTATGGTTCGATAGGGGCTGTTCTCAGCCCTAAATTTTCATTCATGGGTCCAGGAGTTGATGGTTAATTGCAAGATGCAATTCAGCCCACATCTATAAAACCAAGTTTTAATATTTTAAAACTACTTTAGCCCATTTCAGCATAAAAGCTATATGGGCCAAATTGATCTTTGCAGTTCAGCCCATATACCTAGATAATGTTAATCAATAATATTATGAAATTATATGGGCTTTAATTGTGGGTTTTACAGTTATTTAATTGATTGGATCAATTATGGATTTCATGCATGTGATGTATGGATGTGTGATATGCAATGTTCATGGGCCATAAGTACATGGCCAATGCTGATTCGATAGTGGCTCTTGCGCACACCATGGCTGAATGCACATCATTATCATGGTGTCCTTAAGATCATTGGAAGATCTCCCTTCATGGTGGGCCCCAAACTAGTTTTCTTCCTAAGAGGAACCATGTGGAACCCTATCCGTTTAGGGCTCATCTAAATCTGACTTTATGAAAGCCAATGAGAGCCACTTTGATTTGACCTAAATTAAACTAGGGCATAATCTTTCGTTCCCTCCACTAAAATATGAGTACATATGATAGGGAGATTCATGTGATGAACTCTCTAAAGGCCTTCCATCGTTAACATGAATATGGGTCCTTCAGTAATGAGGAAACGCACCATAAAATTGGGTTATCCATTTGCTGCTAGATCTGTTGGATTGTTTCATAAGATGATAGGGGCGTCATAGACCGATGTGGGAGAGGCCTATCCTAAAATGGAAGACTCTCTCACAGTACCTTGGCGTTCACGAATATGATGGATGAGCACTCAGTGGACAGAAAGGTTTAACCAAAAATGGGAATGAACCTTGTCTGACAAAGGCCAAAGGGAAAGCTCATAAGATGAGTGCATATGATCATTCATAGAAGGTGGTGGGGTTATGCAGTTGAAACAGTTGGCACCATGCACTCTATGTGATTCCCCACATTTCTAGAGACATAATTCGCTGTCTCTATCAATGAGATAGGAGGGAAATCTGATATATGAATAAATGGAAATGAAACATAGATTAAAAGCCATATTTATGTAGATAACATGAATCAAATAAGGTTGTGGACTAATATTTGTTTTGCCCTTTATCAGAAATGGCAAACGGTCAATTCGCTAAACTATTGGATGACAACAAGCTTAAAGGCCCAAATTATGTTGACTGGTATCATAACCTTATGCTGGTCCTAACGTTTGAGAAATTGAACAAGGTAGCTAAGAACCCTGTTCCGGAATGTCCGGGTGATAGGGCTTCTGATGCCCGCAAGAGGGACTATCAAGATTAGGGGAGAAAATTTGATCAAATCGAATTGTACAAGGATATCTTGGATAGTTTAAGGATGATGTATGAGGAGTAGAATCGTACTACTTGTAAGAAGGTCCTGAAATAGTTCATGACCGCAAAAATGTCCAAGAACCAGCTAGTTCATGACCATTGTCTTAAGATGATGGGATACATCAATGAACTAGAGGCTTTTGGACTTGAGCTAGATCGTGTCACCAAGGTTGATGCCATCCTGAACTCTTTGCCTCCTTCCTTCAATCAGTTTATCATGAACTATAACATGAACAAGCTAAATGTTAGCACCCAGGAACTCAGTAATATGTTGTAGAGGGTTGAGGAACTAATAAAGAAGGATGAGCCCATTGCCATGTTTGTTGAGGGTGGCAAATTGGGCAAGAAGAAGAGATAGGCGAAGAAGAAACCTCAGAAGAAAATTAGCAAGCCCAAAAGGTAGAGGAAGGACAAAGCATCAGATGTTTGTCATTTTTGCAAGCAGGCCAGCCACTAGAAGAGGAATTGTCCTCAGTACCTGGAGACCAAGAAACAAGGTAATTTTGAATCATTTGTCATAGAAACCAATATATTGGTAACTTCTGCTTGCTGGTGTATTAACTCTGGGGCTTCTACTCATGCATGTAATACATTGCAGGGGTTCAGGACAAGCAAAAGACTGAGTGATGGAGAGGTGATTCTTTACTTGGGGACTTCTTGCAAGTGTTGTAGCTACAACCATAGGAACTATAGAATTGTATTTCAGAGAATGATCAATTACACTAAAACATTGTCTTTATGTACCCAATTTGAGAAGAAATTTGATTTCTGTTTCAAAACTGTGTGCGGATGGATATCCTGTTCTCTTTAGTAATATAATTACTATCAAAAAAAATAACAAATTCCTCGCATATGGAGAACTTGAGAATGGTCTCTATATTCTCCATCATTCTCTGGAAACAAATATAACTGAAACTACATTGGATAATAACCCCAAGAAAAGAACCCGTGATACAGTTAATCCCACGTGCCTATGGCATTACCGACTTGGCCACATTAACATAGATTTTATTACAAGGTTGGTAAAGGATGGTCCTTTGGATTTTCTAACTATAGAAGATCTTCCAACCTGTGAACCTTGCCTTCAGGGTAAGATGACGAAACAACCATTTAACGGTAAGCTTGAAAAATCAACAGGCACACTTGACCTTATACATACTGATGTATGTGGTTCCATGAATGTTAGGACACGTAACCAGCACATTTATTTCATAACCTTTACCGATGATTACTCACGGAATGGTTACGTGTACCTAATGAGACATAAGTTTGAATCTTTTGAAAAGTTCAAAGAATTTAGACATGAAGTCGAGAAATAGTTAGGGAGAGAAATTAAGAACCTTCAATCAGATCGAGGTGGTGAGTATCTCTCTGACAAATTCAGGGACTACTTAAAGGACAATGGGATAGTATCACAACTAGCACCTCCTGCTACACCACAGTTAAACGGTGTGTCAAAAAGGAGGAACCGGACTTTATTGGATATGGTTCGATCACTTCTCATACACTCGAAGCTACCCACATCCTTCTGGGGTTATGCATTAGAGACTGCAATATACATATTGAACCGGGTTCCTACCAAATCCATTCCGAAGACTCCCTATGAGCTTTGAAACGGTAAGAAACCAAGTGTGAGACACTTGGAAATTTTGGGTTGTCTGGCACATGTTAAAAGAACAAGTGTTGACAAATTGGAATCCAAGACCAGTCATGCTTATTTATAAGTTACCCAAAAGGCTCTATAGGGTATTTATTCTATGACCTAGGAGAATAGAAGGTGTTCTGTAGTCAAAATGCCCATTTCTTGAAAGATGATTACATCCTGAACAATCATCGTCAAGAAGTTGTTCTTGATGAGGAGAGCTCAGGGGTAGTGGGAGATGTCCCACAAGCTCCAGTTAATAACCAACCTAGGAGATCTACCCGAGATTCTAGGCCTCCAGTTCGTTACGGCTATGACCAAGAAAGTTACTTGGTGGAAGCCATGACCAGTGAGGAGGACACCGTGACTTATACCGAAGTTATGTTGGACATAGATTCCATAAAGTGGCTAGACGGCATGAGAGTAGAGATGGACTCAATGGAGRCCAATGGAGTCTGGACTCTAGAAGATCTGCCCCTGGGGTAAAAGCAATTGGTTGCAAATGGATCTATAAGAGGAAGAAGGGCTCCGATGGTAAGGTTGAGACCTACAAGGCTCGTCTTGTGGCGAAAGGGTACACTCAAAAAGAAGGAATCGATTATGAGGAAACCTTTGGGCCCTTGGCCATGGTTAAATCCATTAGGATCCTACAAGTTGTAGTAGCATACCATGATTACGAGATTTGGCAAATGGATGTCAAAACTGTGTTCCTAAATAGAGATCTTACTGAACATATCTATATGCAGCAACCACAAGGTTTCATAGTTGCAGGTCAGGAACACATAGTATGTAAACTTAATTGATCTATATATGGAATTAAGCAAGCTTCTAGGAGTTGGAACATACGGTTTGACTCTACCATCAAACAGTTTGATTTTGAGCAAAATCCGGATGAGCACTGTGTTTACAAGAAAACCAGTGGGGATAAGGTTATGTTCTTGGTTCTATATGTAGATGACATTCTACTCATTGGGAATGATGTAGGAATGTTAACTACGGTGAAAGTATGGCTTTCACATCAATTCTCCATGAAAGATCTTGGAGAAGCCTCCTACATATTGGGCCTTTGACTCTATAGAGATAGATCGAAGAGGATAATAGGATTATCCCAATCTACTTACATTGACAAAATAGTCAAGAGATATAGCATGGAAAACTCTAAGAAAGAGGTTCCCTATGCCTCAGCCGTAGGGAGCATCATGTATGCCATGCTATGCACTCGTCTTGACATTTCTCAGGCAGTGAGTGTGGTAAGCAGATACCAATCTAACCTAGGGCAGGAGCATTGGACCGTTGTGAAAAACATACTAAAATACCTTCGAAGGACAAAAGAGTTTTGTCTGCTATTCAATGGTAGTTCACTATAGATCCACGGGTATATTGATGTCGATTTCCAATCAGATCTAGATGATAGAAAGTCTACATCTAGTTATATCTTCACGGTAGGATCGTGTGCTATTTGCTGGAAAAGCAGCAAATAGGGGTCCACAACGGATTCCACAACCAAAGTCGAATACATTGTTGCAAGTGAGGCTGTCTAAACAATGAAGGTGTTCATTCTAGAATTTGGAATTCAGCACATCACTCATTCCACTGTTGTGTGACAACACTGGAGCCATTGCTGAGGCTAAGGAGCCACGAGCCCACTCGAAGTCGAAGCACATCGAGAGGAAGTACCATATACTGCAAGAGATAGTTGGAAGAGGGGATGTCCTGATTCAGAAGGTAGCATCAACGAAAAATGTAGTAGACCCACTAACTAAGCCACTGACACTTGAAACACGTGAAAGCATGGGACTCCGACTTATATCCGATTGGACCTAAGTGCAAGTGGGAGCTGTTAGACAGTGTATGCCCTTAGCTCCAATCAGAATGATGTACAATATAACATTTAATGTAAATGAATAAAGTACATATTTGATTCATGTTACCATGGTTTGTTTCTGTATAATACCCTTAAATTGGACACATATGAGACTCATGTTAGTTTAGAATCTTCACAACCGTTGGATAGATCTGGGGAGATTTATCCTACCAAGGCTGACACTGATGTTCTGCCAAGTTGGTTGGGGTGGCCTATCTCAGCTGCCAGGGTGAAACCTGAGGTACATGTAGTGTGGGCTTTCTTGAAACCCTAAACCGGACCAAAATTCTAGTATTGCTCTGGACCTTGGAGATAGATAGGCAAAACTAGAATGTTACACCTGACTCTTAGACTCAATTATGATACTACACTAGGTATCGAATTGGGTTGTCTTTGATATGTCAATTAGTTAGATCCTTAGAGGGGGTCAAAACCTGGGTATGTTGGGACAATCCGAGAATTCATCTGAGTGGGTGATCATAGTGACAGGATCAGCCCCTTTGTTGGACAAAGTGAATGATCGGGGATGCACTCTCTCTGATGGAAACCAAAACTGTCGGCAGTTGATTTCAACCATTGAAATTTGTTTTGCAAAATATATTTATATAGAGATATACATATATATTATGGTTTCAAAATGTTTGCAAAAGGTTTTAATTCCCGGGATCCATATGAGTAGAGAGTGCAACACTGTACCGTGCAGTTGAGGGAGAGGTCCTCTCTTGTCGGGCAGTGTTTGATCATTATGGGTTGAGAGGTTAAGTGTAAGACCATTGAGGGTAATACCTGATGGGTTAATCTTGCATATGCCCACAATCCTTGGATTTTTATAAGGTGGCTTGACCCAAGGACCACTTAGTGTAAATGTTGGGCCCATTAAGAGCCCATGGTGATGGACTCAAGGGTTCATTGTCTCCTACTTTGAAATCGGCCAGGCCTTATAATAGAGGTTGGGCTGAACCCATGTAGCTGATGTGTAGATCAATGTTTAGGTCCCATGCCATACAAGGATAACCAACTGGATTGTAGATTGAGGGGCTAGTGAGCACATAGACTTAATGGGCCTAAAGCCCAATTCGAATTGGCTTAATAAGATTAATTAAAAGAGGGCAGTTCTAGGATTTAGATCAATAGATAGGACAATGGATTATCACTATCCACTCAAAGAGTCCAGATCCAAATAAAGTTTTGGATCAGGAAACTCCTAATTAGATTAGGAAGGTTGATCTTTATCTGCAGATAAGATAAGGGATTATCCTTATCTCYTAAARAGAKTCCAGATCCAAATAAAAGATTTGGATTAGGAAACTCCTAATAGGATTAAGAGAACCTCTCTTTAAGGCTATAAATAGAAGAGCAGGGCGAATCATCTCACAGTCTACTGAATTACAGAGAGAGACAACACAGTTTGACTGCACTGTCTTCTTCTCTCCTACTCTTGTTGCCCTACTAATTCGATCTCCACTAGTGGGAGTGATCAAGAACAGTTCTTAATATTGCCTTTTGGTAGAAAAGGCAATCTGAAGTCGTGCTCACTTGCCCTCCATCATATTCTTGTTGAATAATCGTCCTACTGATTCTACTTCACCTCACATCGTGTCATCTTCGGTGTAAGGTGTCTTTGGTCTTCTCCTTGGGCGTGAATACCTTCATTGGGGGTTTATTATTACTCTGTATTAGGTATATCCCTCTACTCCCTTTTGGTTTCAGATCTGGTCCGGTTTGGTTTCAAGATTGATCCTTGAAAATGTAGTTTTCTAAAATAGGGAAAGTAATTCTCACATGGGAGAGAGAAATTTTTGAAATTTCGCCCAACCTTCCTACAGGGTTCGGCCATCCATATGATGGACCTCTAATCCCTTCAACCATAATTGTCTCAAGGAGTTATTTAAGATATTCAAATACATCTCCTTTGATTACTTGCCTAGAAAAGATAACTGCTTTGTGGATGCTTTAGCCTCTCTTAGATTAGCCATACGTTTACCTCCTTATATGGTAATAGAACCTATTTGATTAAGTTGGGATAGTGGACTTGTCTACATGAGTAGCATACTAGGAATTACAATAGAAGATGAAAAGTTAGATGATAAACCATGGTTCTATGACATCAAAAATTTCTTGGAGCATCAAGCATTTTCAGAAGGGCAGGTCCCAAGGTGAGAAGAGCTATAATTAGATGAAAAAGAAGCACAAAAAAAGATAGAGGATCTACATAGCGGCATATGTGGCCCTTATATGAATGGGCATATGCTGGCCAAAAATTTGCTTTGAATGGGATTTTAGTGAATGATAATGGATGAGGATTGTTGTCGACATGTTCAATAATGTATGCCTGTCAAGTCTTTAATTAAAAAGATAAATGTACCTCCCTCAGAGCTATATTGTATCATAACACCTTCGCCTTTCTTGATATGAGGAGTTGACATGGTTGGTCTACTGCAACCTGCAATAAATGGGCACAAGTTCATCTTGGCTAACATTGATTATTTCACTAAGTTGGTATAAGAAACATCCATAGCCCACCCAATGATGATTAAGACAGTCTAATTCACAAAGAACATCGTAATTGTCAGATATGGAGCACATTGTTAAATCATCTCAGATAATGAAAAATTTTCAATGGAAATGAAGTTATAGTCCTTTGCAATCAATTCAAGATTAAGCAGTTGTGTTCATCCCTTTATTGGTCACAAATGAATGAAGCAATAGAGGCTGCAAATAAGAACATTGAAAAAATTATGAAGAAGATGTCTCTTACTTACAAGTCTTGGCAGGATATGATACCATCTAACCTTTTAACTTACTGCATGTTAATTAGGACATCAATTGGGGCAATGCCATATTCTTTGGTGTATGGCATGGATATAATCCTACTAGTAGAAGTTGAAGTGCTATCTTTGCATGTGATATTAGAGTTAGAGATCCCAGAGATAGATTGGACCCAAGCACGTTATGGGTAGTTGAAATTCTTAGATGAAGTGCAACTGAGAGCTATGGTCCATACTCAAGCCTATCAAAGGCACATGGCACACACATTCAACAACAGAGTATGACCTCGAAATGTACAACCAAGTGAATTAGTGCTCAGAAGAACCATTTTGAATAAGATAGAAACAAGGGTCAAGTTCACCCCCACCTATGGATGTCCTTACAATGTTAGAAAGAGGTTATCCGAAGGAGCACTAGTACTTAGTTGAATGGATGATGAAGACCATCCATTCCATGTACCAATAATTATCAATAAAATGAAAGGAGACCATCTTTAGCCTTTTTTTGTTACCTATCCTTTTGTCCAGTGCTATTATAATAATTCACTAGTTAGATAGTTAAGCTTTGTGACTTTTTCTTTGAATGTCCCAACATTTGGATACTAGATGATGATGTGTGATCTGGAAGCTCCTAGCTGGAAGGTTGCCTGGATGGGCTCATATGGCAAGCTAGATCAAACTAARAAACAAGGATCAGAGAGGCCGGGGTGAACGACCCAGTGAGGTCGCTCCGATGCTTAAGTCAGTATTCTTGTTGTGGTTGTGAGCTAAAGTTTGAGTGCTAGTGAACTTGAATGTAAGTAATCGTGCGTACCTGGGCCCTAGAGGGGTTGTTGCCCTTATATAGTTGAACTGCCTTAGGTCTTATGAAACGGTCCCGGGATCTTCGACCTGAGTAGATGAGATCTGTTTCTGCTTTAGTCGGGGAGTAACATATCAATTAATGAAGTCTATCATCTCTGCCCGATCCGAGTAGGGAGAGGATAAGGCCAGCCGCTACGCGGCATGATCCCTTGAGGTTTGGAGTCTATTGGGAAGCTTCTGGAGTTGATTACATGTCACTTCGTTTCTTGGGCCCCAAACTGGATTAGGTGCTGAGGTGCCTTTACGCCAAAGTGACTCTATGCCAATGTGACTTTATGTCAAATTTCCTGACACCTTGGGCTTAAGTAGAATGTGCCTCAGAGGTCTATTAGTAAGGACGATAATGGTATGGGCTTGAAAATATGGGCGTAGTTTCCAAGCTACCACCACTAGCACGTATGCTAGCTTTTCAATATCAAGGTATCTGGTTTTTGCATCCTACAACACTTTACTTACATAGTAGACAGGTCGTTGAACCCGACCTACCTCTTTGATTAGTACCGAGCAGACCACCTCATCACTCGGGGAGAGGTACAACTTCAACACATCTCCTTCCTCAGGTCAAGTTAAAACTGGGGCGGTACTTAGGAACCTTTTCAGTTCATCAAATGTGAGCTAGCACTCTTCAATCCATTCGAAAGCATCATTCTTTTTAATTGCTTTAAGAAAAGGGAGGTAGCGACCTGCTGATTTAGACATAAATTGGTTTAAGGCCGCTACCCAGCCAATTAGTCGTTGTAGCTCCTTGATTTTCTAAGGTGGTCGCATTTCCAAGATGGCCTTGACATTGTCCAGGTTTGCTTCGATGCCACATTGGTTCACTATGTAACCGATGAACTTGCCCGATGTGACTCCGAAAACACACTTATTCGGGTTTAACTTCATATTATATTTCCTTAAAATTTGAAAAACAATATCTAAATCGTCAATTAAAGATCTAGAAAATTGGGTTTTCACGACCATGTCATCAACATAACATTCCACTTTATTGCCAATCAAAAGTTCAAAAATTTTATTTCCAAGTCGCTGGAAAGTTGCTCTAGCATTTTTCAAACAAAAGGGCATAACCTTATAATAGTATAACCCGAGTTCAGTTACAAAAGTGGTTTTGTCTTGGTCAGCTATGTCCATCCTAATTTGATTATAGCCGGAGTAGGCGTCCAATGAAACTCGGCAACTCATGCCCTGAGGTTGCGCAAACCAGACAGCCAATTCTGGGCAGGGGAAGCAATCCTTTGGGCAGGCTCTGTTCAGGTCAGTGTAGTCGACGCACATGCGCCACTTGCCATTGGCTTTCTTCACAAGCACGAGGTTAGCGACCCAGCTTAGGTAATGGACCTCCCTGACAAAATCTGCGGTGAAGAGCTTCCTGACCTCCTCATTGACTACCCTCCACCGCTCCAGGGTGAGGTTGCATTTTCTTTGTCTAACTGGCTTGACTAGAGGGTCCACATTAAGTTTATGAATTATTATACTAGGGTCAATTCTGGGCATTTCTGTTGCGGACCAAGCAAAAACATCTAAATTGTTAAGAAACTTACTAGATGTGTTCAAAGCAGCTCGCTTATTAGTACACCAATCTGGAGATTCTTGGTCAGTTTGGTCACGGGCACCGGTGTGTGGACCATCTCTTCCATCATGGCAGCTCGCTCCTCGGTGTAGTCCGTAGGTTGCTCCAGTTCGATACCTTCTGCCTGTTTTTCCTTTCCCTTGAGGGCAGTCACATAGCACTTCCGAGACTCAAGCTGATCACCTGATATCACCCCTACTCCATAATCCATCGGGAACTTCATCGCGAGATAGTAAGTTTACACTGTTGCACGTAAAACATGCGTAATGCGTAATAGGCTGACCTATGAACGCATTGTAGGGGGATTGAGTCATGACCACCAAGAATGTGTGCTTAAACCAGATAATATTCGGCCAAGTGCCTGCCTCCACTAGTACTGTGATGCGACCTATAGCCCTGACTTCTTCTCCATTGAACCCTAATAGTGGGGCATCTACTGACTTTAGATCGCTCTACTGCAGCTGCAACATATCGAAAGTTTCTTTGAAGAGGATATCAGCCAAACCGCTTGAGTCCACCAAGATCCGCTTTACTTTGAAGTCATTGATGATCATTTTCACGACCAGAGCGTCGTCGTGAGGATACTGAATCCCATGGGCATTGCCCTTGGTAAAGCAGATTGGTTCTTTGATCTGAGGTTGCTTGGCTGGGTTCTCTGCTTTATGCTCCAGTTCTCGGACTAACATTTTCCCGGCTGCTACTATGCACCCCGCTACGATAGATCCTCTAGTGATCAAATTAATCACCCCACGATCGGTCTTTCTTCTGGTAGTGGGCGAGATGGCTGCTCGTTCTGTCTGTTGCTTTCTGGGGCATCTTTCTTCCGATCTCCCTGTTGGTCCCCCTGTTCTTTTTCCTTATGCAAGATGTACTTTTTCACATACGCATAGCGGATTAGCTCTTCAATCTCATTGCAGAGGTTTCTATAGTTTTCTAAGTTGTGACCATGGTCTCGATGAAAGTGACAATAGGCGTTCGGGTTCCTGGTCGTTGGGTCTCCTCGTAGCCTGGGTGACCATCTGACGATGGAGGAGTCTTTGATGGCCATTTGGATCTCTCCTTGCTTCGCATTAAGGGGAGCATAGTTGGTTCTCTCCATTGGTGAGGTCCTGGAATGCCGACCCAACCTGTAACTTCATGAGGGGGACTTGCTTCTTTGCTTAGGAGATTTGCTCTTTTTTCTTATCTTGTTGTTCATTCCTTCTTCATCTCTCTTCCTCTTCTTTCCTTGGTTGTCAGTTTTCTGGTTTATCTCTTCTTCTATACTGATAAATTGATCGGCCAGCTTGAGGAACTCGATTATGTTCTTTGGTTTGTTGGCCACAACGTACCATTTAAACTCTTTGTGAGTGATTCCTTTTCATGCTGCGATGAGACGTACCGCTAGGTCAAGGTCCGGTATCTATAGGCATGTCTCATTGAAGCACTTGATGTAGCTTCGAATTGACTCCCCTTCCCTCTACACAACGTTCAAAAGGCTCTCCTATGACTTTGGGCACTTCTTAATGATAATGAAGTGGGTCGTAAACATGTCTGCAAACTGTGCCCAACTTCTGATGGAACCCGGCACGAGTTTTTTATACCAGGACCAAACTACTCCTCTAAATGTGGGGGAGAAAGCCATGCATATACAAGTCTCATCGGCCCCCAACGAGATGCATCTGGGACTCGAATGCGTCTACGTGATCGTTAGGATCAAAGGACCCATCATACTTATCTAGCAGCAGTACCTTGAAATCTTTTAGCATTGGGGCTGCTAGGAGCTCGGGTGACAAGGGGATGGCTGGCTCAAGAGAGCAGGTGCTGTTCTTGTGGCCACCGAGCTCACCTCCTCTCTTTCCCGACCTTGATCTTCTGGATGGTTGGGCTTCACAGGGGGACTGTTCCTTGCCAATGAACGACAAGACTTGTGGCATCGCCGCTACTGCTTCTTTGGTGGTGCAGCATTAGTACTACTGGCCTCTATGTTGTCGGGTACCTCAGTCTTACTTCAAATGGTAGGGCGAGGTGGTTTAGGAGTTCTCCTTGCTGCTTCTTCATTGCGTGTTCGATGCTGGCTGCTACGGGGAACCGAGGGGTCTCCTCTCAAGCCTGCACCTCGGGCACCGAGCTGGCGATCTGCATTACCTTGATGTGGAACTTGTTGATAGCACCTCTCGAGCTAGCTGGGTTCAGGCCTATCCCTCGAGATTTCTCTTCGAGAAGCAGGGGGAGTATGTCAGTCGCCTACTGTGCCCCGCTACGGGGTCCGTTCCAAGGGAGGAACTGGTACCTGTGAAGTTCTCTCACCGCGAGAAGGAGACTGGTGGACGTTCTAGTAGGCCCGGTGCTGATTCTAGTTTTGGGTCTGCCCTTGATGATGATTTACCAACTGATTCGGTTGCAGTGGTGGAAACTGAAGGGATGGGATATCCATCTCATGGACGCCTAAATCTTGCGGAATGGATAGGGCAAATTTCAAAAATTTCTCCCATCTTTGCAGGGAATCAAATTCCCTATTTCAGAAAACATATTTTCAAGGATCAATCTTGAATCAAGAACCAAATCAGATCT
>NW_010729366.1:200711-289671 GCF_000365185.1 Nelumbo nucifera | reverse complement strand
AAGTACATCATTCGTGATTGAAGCTAAGGGCATACAAAACTGTCTAACAGAAACTTCTGCTAATATTGTTGATAGAAGTAGTACTACTGAAATTGCTGGAACTGATGAATCTGTTGCATTTGGATGTGTATCGTTCGAACACCCTGGACGAGGTCGTTGAATTGGGAATGCCTGACCCCAAGGGAATCATGGAGGGCTCTGAGAATGTGGCGCTTACTTGGGGGAGTGGGGCACTCACCTGTTGGGTAGTGTGCAACACAGACAGTGATGGGACCCTGGAGGCAGTCAGGGGAATGGTGAACTGGCCAATTGTCACTAAGGAACCCTAGGGAGTGACCGTTTGTTGCTCTTGCCCACTAGAGATGTTCATGTCATTCTTTCTATTGTGGCTGGATGATGCCATTGAGGCTAAGATTGAGACTGAGACTATAAGTAGAGTTGGGATGACCTTTCAATCGTTTCCCACAGATGGCACCAATTGATGATGCGCGATCTGGAAGCTCCTAGCTGGAAGGTTGCCTGGGCGGGCTCGTATGGCGAGCTAGATCAAAATACAAAACAAGGATCAGAGAGATCAAAGTGGACGACCCGATGAGGTCGCTCCGATGCTTAAGTCAGTATTCTTGTTGTGGTTGCAAGCTAAAGTTTGAGTGGTAGAGAGCTTGAATGTAAGTAATCACGCATACCTGGGCCTTGGAGGGGTTGTTGCTCTTATATAGTTGAGCTTCCGTAGGTCTCACAAAACAGTCTCAGGATCTTCAGCCTGAGTAAATGAGATTTGTTTCCACTTTAGTCGGGGAGTAACGTATCAATTAATGAAGTCTATCATCTCCACCCGATCCGGGAGGGGAGAGGATAAGGCCTGCCATTATTCGGCGTGATCCCGTGAGGTTCGGAGTCTACTGGAAGCTTCTGGAGTTGATTACGTGTCACTTCAGTTCTTAGGCCCCAAACTGGATTAGGTGCCGAGGTGCCTTTACGCCGAAGTGACTCTATGCTGAGGTGACTTTATGCTGAGGTGACCGAACACCCGAGCTCTGAAAACTACTGACTAGGCTCCTTTTGCTGAGTTGTCATCCTTTGGGTAGATCGTGTCCACGTGACCTTTACTTACCAGGTCATGCCAAATCACCCCTCATCACTAGAAGTTCTTGAAGAGAATGCAAAATAAATGAAAAAGAGAATGAGGAATTAAAGGAAGAAGCAACAAAGAAAAATAAAAGAGAGGAAAGAAAGAAAAATAAAAGTGAAGAAAAGAAGATGGAAAAAGGAAAGAAATAAGAAGAAAATGAAGAAGAGGAGAAAAAAAGATAAGAAGGTTTTAAGGATTTCAGTATCCAAATGACTCATGAATCAATTTGTGTCAGTAGCCAACCTACCCTTGAACCTTAACAACATTTCGTCCTAGCACTAAGACCTTCCTGATCAAAGATAAAAGAAAGAACATGGAATAGGATGATAAGGAAAGAATCCCCCCATCACCATGTGTTAAAGATGGGAGGAATGAGTAGAGAGAAATAACAAGTAATCGCATGCCTTGAAAAGGCAAAGCGAAAAACTAAAATGGCATTCAGACTAAAAGAATTATGTCACAATAAGATCAAATTTTATCAGCACAGATTAAAACTAGCAATGGCTCTGGTGTGCAACAATTAGGCAACACCAAGACTCGGTGAAAACCCCAATTGGGGCACTAAAGGCAAAAAAGGGTAAAAAAGGAGGGTCCACCTTATCAATAGGTTGGGAGATCCTATCCTTAGCATGTTCTCTCCTCTATTCGTATGGGAACGAAGCCTTCCTTTCCTTTAATTCATTGAAAGGCCTTGGACAAAAGTTGGACAAAGGTTATCTAAAGGCTCACAATTGGACAGGTTTAACCTTGAGTTCGTTATTCCTCCCCTTGCCCCTCTTTTATGGTTATGCACCCATAACATTATTCCAAAAAAAATAATCAAATACCATCATCGAATAAAATATAGTACTATTGAAATTAAATCAAATCATCAAGTATCAARACTATCAAATTCATAAAAAATCAAAACTATCCAATTCATCGAATAACAAAATCAAAATCAAATCAAAATCAAATCAAATCATCAAATATCAAAATTATCAAATTCAATAAATATAAAACAAATCAAATTGAATCAAACCATCAAGTATCAAAGTTATCAAATTCATCAAATCGAAATTAAGTTTATCAAATTGAATATTAAAAATGAAATTAAATCAAATCATCATATATTAAAATTATTAAATACATCAAATATCAAAAAATCAAATTGAATAAACCCATCAAAAATCAAAGTTATTAAATTCATCAAATTGAAATCAAGTTTATAAAATTGAATATCAAAATAGAAACTAAATCAAATCATCAAATATCAAAATTATCAAATTAATCAAATATTACATTAAATCAAACCATCAAATATCAAGGTTATCAAATTCATCAAATCGAAATTAAGTTTATCAAATTGAATATCAAA
Source organism: Nelumbo nucifera (assembly GCF_000365185.1). The sequence goes on along the minus strand of NW_010729366.1, from coordinate 287,182 downwards.
ATAGAAACTAAATCAAATCATCAATTATCAAAATTATCAAATTAATCAAATATTACATTGAATCAAACCACCAAATAACAAGGTTATCAAATTCATCAAATCAAAATTAAGTTTATCAAGTTGAATATCAAAATAGAAACTAAATCAAATCATCAAATATCAAAATTATTAAATTAATCAAATACCAAAAAAATAAAAATTACATCAACTAATCAAACACCAAAATTGTCAAATTCATTTAATATAAAAAAAAAAAAACAAATTGAATCAAACCATAAAATATGAAAGTTATCAAATTCATCAAATCAAAATTAAGTTTATCAAATTGGATACTGAAATCATCAAATATTAAAATTGAAACTAAATCAAATCATCGAATACCAAAATTATCAAATTCATTAAATATCAAAAAAAATCAAATTGAATCACATCATCAAATATCACAGTTATCAAATTCATCAAATTGAAATTAAGTTTATCAAATCAAATATCAAAATCAAAATTAAATTGAATCATCAAATATCAAAATTATAAAGTTCAACAAATGTCGAGATTAAGTTTATCAAATGTTAAAATTGTCAAACTCATCAAATATCCAAATCAAATCGTCAAATATCAAGATTATCATCAAAAGCCAAAATTAAAGCAAATCATAAAATTTCAAAATCATCAAACATCAAAAATTGAAATTGAATCATCAAATATCAAAATTATCCAATGCATCAAGATTATTGAATTCATTAAATATTTTGAAATCATCCAAATCAAAAAATCAAAATTAAATTAACTCATCAAATTTAAAGTTATCAAATTCATCAGTTCATCAATTCCAATCAGCAAACATCAAAAGAATCATAAAATATAAACAAAAAATCAGAATTAGGATATCAAAAATCAAAACCAAATCAATCCAATCACTAAGTACATCAAACTTAAATTATCAAAATAAATTAAATCATTAAACAATCAAATTAATTCATTAAATATCAAAAGTCAAGATTGTCAAAACCAAATTGGGGTTTCCTTTTTAATCAAATCATCAAGTATCAAAGAATCAAAACAATGCATTAAGTACCAAAAATTCAGAATATCATTAAAAATCCCAAAATAAAGTTGATACTGAAATCAAGCTTATCGTGACATCAAATTAAGTTATCAGAGTTGTTAGAAAATACCATGAGTCAATAAATTGTGAAAAAAAATCAAATTAATTATAATGACATCTTCTAGGCTGGTGCCACCTGATAGTTGCATTTGCCTACTAAGGCTTGGGGTTGTACTGCATCTTCTCCAAGCAAAGCCATTGTACAACATCAACTTCAACCTTGACTAGAACTCTAGCAAAACATTTTCTTCCTTTAACCTTTTGTCCCTTACAAAAATTCCTATATAATTCTTTTTCTTTGTCGTTCGGAAACTTGCTACCTCTAGCAAAAAGGGTAGTTGACAGCACCTGGTTTTTGCTCGATCCCTTCTTTAACCATCTCCTACGTTTTGAATGATTGATCAAACCACACCAATCTCTTTAGAATATGCCAAAACCCTAAGAAAAATCAAATTTCATCCCAAATAATCCACCATTAAATCTACATAATTCCCTCTTGATGATCACGATTGTGCCATATCACCAATACCTAATTCCCAATCAGACTCCATCACGAGAAACAAAACCTTTAAACAACCAACCACACCAAATTTCATCCCTAAATTCCTTGGTTCAACTTTTCATCCATTAGAGATTCAATTTCAACACATCTAACTATACCCACCAAATTTTATCCTAAAATTCCTTCATTGGGCCCATCATCAAGACATGATTCTGTTTTGGCAAATCTCGTTGGTTAAGAATGTGCCAATGATATATCTTTATCATCATAGCCTTATTTGACCAATCAGACACTACTAATGTGTTTTGAGACCCAAAAAACCCCAGTACATCAAATTTCACATCCTAATTCACATGTTTGACTGTTAAACTAGGAAGTGTCATTTTGATATGCCGGATTGAATCACCGCATCAGCTGTCCCAACCTAGGACTTCCAGAGGGTGGAAATTGATGTTAGCTCCTTGACCCATTAAATACCTAGACTAATGAAATTGAGCCTAATAGGATTAAAAAGCTTAAAATACCAAAGATACCCCCACTTAAAACTAAGAAAAGACAAAACCCCATTATAAGTGAATCAAATTTACGTTTTTTGTCATTGTTAGCCCCAAATATGGGATTGCAACATTTGGCATACCCAAGCTCTCATTGGACACATGAAATACATAGAAAATCATCCAAACTCAAGGAAAAATGTTGCACAAAGAAGAAATGGTCAATTGAATGCCCTTTCCTCTCAAAAACTTGGTGAAACAACTCTACTGAATCCCAGGCATTGTAGTTGGATGAGTTTCAAACCCATTTCCCTTCATTTTCCTTTATAAATATAGGTCCAACTCAAACTTGGGGAGGGAAAGAGAAAGAGCATTTTCCCTAGCCTCTATAATGCTTCCATTTTACTTAAAATCCCAAAGCCTTTAAAGCTCAAGCCTCAAATCTACCTCTCTTGTTTTTAGACTAAATATCTCTAATCAGAAACACTCTCCCCAGCTCAATCACTCATCCAAGCTAAATTTAAACTTGTTCCAGTTGCTGGAAAGCTCCTTACAAGGTCATACATGAGAGGATAAGCCTCTCATTCTATTATTTGAACTAGAAGTCATTACCTCTGTTTTTCGTTTAGTTTTGAGTTGCTTTAAGTCTTGAAATCATGGGAAATTTGCATTCCTAGTTTCATTTAGATTGAGAAAAATAGGTAGAGAGGCGAGCGTCTTAGAGAAATCAGTACTTAATTAAGATCCAATAACATCACCTCAAAACAATTATGGGTGAAGTTGAAAGCGTTTTTTCCTTACTTCAAGAGCTCTGAGCAACCCTTTTCATTGGTGTTTTGTTGGAGTTTAAGCCTGAACTGTTTCCGTGTGGGGCTGCTATAGCAGCTTAGAGAGAGGGATGTCTAACAACTTCCCTCTCCTAGTCTTTGGGATCCAAAATCTTTTGGTTTAATGCCTTCCTTAGTGGAGGATAGGGTTATCACTGAAGCAATAAAATCAAATTTTATATGCTGAAAATGAAGGCCCATTTTCTCTGAAAAATAGGCAGCTACTCCATTTCTTTGAGCTAGTCACCAGCTTCATGAAGCTTATAACTAGCATCTACCAGCTGCAAGAATGGCAAGAGGCACCAGCAACGTCTGGATGCCGTAATTGGGGCTGCCTGGGAACAGAAACCGCGAAGCCATATACAAAATGAAGGTGTCCAGATGACGTTGACTATTCGCCCTCTGAGCCATGACACTCGATTGACCCATGTGCTCGAACTAGTGTTTAATCCACATGTCCATTAGCATTTTATTGCATGTAGTTGTTGCATCCATCCTAGCCTTGAAAAGTTTTATTTCTACTATCAACTCGGAGAACTCACATGGAATAACCGAAACAACCCCAACTAGGGGTAGTGCTTAGGGGTATTAATTGATCAATTTTGGATCTGATCCAAACCTTATCAAATTGGATTTGGACAATCCATTATAATTATTGGATTGGGGCAATCCAAAATAAATTGGTCCATATTCTTATTGGTCTAAATTGGATATAAACCAAATTTCTAATAATCCGATCATGAGACCAAACCCTTGTTCAATTTGAAACCAATCAAAACTAAAGCGGAAATAAAATAACTTTTATGAAAGTACTTTTACGAAAGTACTTTTACAAAAGTAATTTTATGAAAAGTACTTTTACAAAAGCATTTTTGTAAAAATACTTTTACAAAAGCATAAAGTACTTTTATGAAAGCACTTCTACAAAAGCAGTTTATAAAAACACTTTTACAAAAATACTTTTATGAAAGCACTTTTATAGAAGTACTTATACACGAAAATAAATTTATGAAATCACTTTTACAAAAGAAATTTCATGGAAATACTTTTATAAAAGCACTTATACGGAAGTACTTTTATAAAAGTGCTTTTATAAAAGTACTTTTATGGGAGTACTTTTATAAAAGCATTTTTACGAAAGCACTTTTATGCAATGTTTTCAACTCACCGTTGACCCGATCGGTCGAACCATTTGATCCGTCACCTGACCAAGATTCTGGGTCCGATTCAATCAAGACCTGCTAGACGGTCAAAAACCGTTGACTTGGTCAAGAACCGTTCGACCTGTCCGATTTGACCGTTGACCCGTTCGACCTGGTGACTAGGTCACAGGTTGCACCAAGGTTTTAAAACTGAACCGGACAACAAACCGGTCAAGGGTCCAGTTCTTGAGTCGAACAGTCTGGCTGTTTGAACCAAACAGATGACCCGTTCTAAAAAAAATAAAACATTTAAAAAAGTAAAAATGATCAAAACTGTTGAACAGTTCAAACGGTTCAATCGCCTAGGTCAGCGTTTTTTTTACCAAATCAACGTTTTTTGGAAAAATAATGATTTTGGGGAAAAACGGAACCGATCACCTAACTGGTTCCTGGTTTTTCTGGTCTGACCGTTCGATCTAGTCCGGTTTTGAAAACCATGGGTTGCACACTCAATGAATGCAAAACTTTCGGAGGCCATAACTTTGCACTCTGATGTCTGATTGGGGTGATTTTTTTTTCTTTTGGGTAACATTTCAAAATCTATGCATCCCAACATGCCTTTCTCCACTATTTTTGCGAAAAACACATTTTTTTGACCTCCGGGTCAGTTTTCAAACCATTGCTTTTATAGAAGTACTTTTGGTAAGAAAGAAAGCGAGAGGAATTTATACCTCTGATTGTCCGTGGATACCTATACCGAATGTATCCTTTGATCGCTCATCCCTTTTGGTTGCAGCGATGGCAAATGAGCAAGAACACTTTGATCGTCCATCCCTTTTTGGTTGCAATGGTGGAAAATGAGCAAGAATGCTGTGATCGTCCATCCGTTTTGGTTGTAGTAGTGGCAAATGAGCAAGAATGGCTCAAATGACGAAGGAGAGAGAGAGAGAGGGTGAAGGAGTTTTCATGGGAAGAAAAAATAGAAACCTACATGCCTTGTCAACCATTACCTAATACTTTATTTAACTTTTATTAATGGCAAACTGCTTGGGAGAGGAAATTTTTTTAGGTATTTAATTTAGTATTTTACAATTAATGATGAAACTAGTTGATAAATAATTACAGTTGTTAAAATTAGTCGTTAAATAATAGTCTTTTATTGGAATAATAGCGACAAAATATTATTCTTGATACCATGAATGTCTTACAACGATGACTTTTTTAAGCAACTGTCAATTATTGGTCACTAATAACATGATTTCTTGTAGTGCACAAAGATATACTGCAACATAAATAGAAGTCATAAGGTATGTTCTTATCAATAAGTAGGGGGCTAATTGTAAGTACATGTAGTTCACTGCCATGGAATTTATGACAGAAATTGTAAATAAGAACCACAAAATAAAATCTTAGGTGTGAAAAATGCCACAATCAAAATGAGCAGAACGACAAACAATGTTTAGTGTATCAAAATGACTAATGAGCCTCTATAACAGCATGACAACATTCTACAAAGGTAATTCAGGGTTCACATACTTATGATGAGAACAAGGCATCATTCAGGGCTTGCGATGAGCATAGGGCATCATCTAGGGCTTGCCATGAGCATAAGGCATCGCCACACACCTGCGATGAACATAAAATGTTGTCTAGAACTCGCAATGAACACATGAACATCTTCTTGCAGTTGGCTTACACTTCTTGCGATCACAACGAACCACGACGAGGTGTCTCGAAGATGACTACCAAGATGCCCAAACATGTAAGCTGATCAAATATCTCACTTCTAACATGTTGCCACAGGAAAACCTATGAAGGGATGTAGCCAGCACATGCTATGTGAGAATCTTTGGAGAAAAGGAAACCTTATTCTTAAAAAATCTCAATAGACATGTGGAAAAACCCTAGTGGAATTACTTGGTGGCAAACAAAACAGTCAAGATTCCCTTCCCTAATGGGAAAAGTCCCCTTTTGGACATTTTTCCTTATGGCCTCGGGATCTCCTCTATAAAGAGGAGGAGATGCAAGCTGAAGGGGATGGATCTTTTGAACCCCTAGAATCTCCAAGCTGAAATCCTCAACCTTTTCCTCCAGAGAATTGAGTCCAACCCCAATTCCAATTTGAAACCGGCTCCATCTTCATCCTTCAAGGAGACCATCCCCCATTGCCTTACTATCCCATTTACATAGTGAAAAAGTTATGCAAGGGAAAAGAGTTGAATTGATTATAATTCTTTCAAATATTTTACTTAAACAAAACAAGAAGGCATGTAGTTGAACCACTTTAGCTATTATCAAACCACCACCATAAGGCAATGTTTGGTTTGAAGGAAAATGCAGGGAAAGGATGGGAAAGGTAAGGAAACCTTTACAAACCTTGTATAGGTTTTCTTGTCTTTCTCTTCCTTTCCCTACCTTTTCCTTCAAACCAAACATAGCTTGAGTATTACCATTTAGGGAAGACATTTCAGCTGCTTCTTCTTCTTCTTCTTCTTCTTTATTCTTATTATTATTATTTCTACTTAAAATAAGAGTTTTGGATTTAATAAGGTCCTGACATAAGAACTGTTCATGTGTCAGTCCATGAACATTTTACACCGAGGTTTTAAAAATCAATCCAGAAATGGAAAACGCTTTGACCACCAATTTCTCAGTCAGCAGTTCTACCATCTGAGTTGAACGCTTCAAATTGTTGATTAGTTAAATATCTTACCTTTATATTTAATAAGAAGAGACTGTTAATTAATAATTGTTGATTAGTTAAATATCTTACCTTTATATATTAATAAGAACAGACTGTTAATTAATAAAGAAAGAAAGAAAGAAAAAGATAGCAGGTAACAACAATGGTGACAGTGATGGAGATGGCAATGGGGGGTTGTTGTGACCACTCGTCTCTCTCTCTCAGATAATTTATTTTTAGTTATTTTAATATTTTGAAAAATTCATTAAACCACAAACTGTTGTCCGGATCAAACCATTCAGACGATCTAGGTCAACGGTTCACTAACCAATTCAACCATTTTTCTTTTTTTTGCAAAACAACAGGTTAAAGAAAATGGGACCGACAGACAACTGGTTTGCAGGTCAAATAATGCTTTTAGAACCATGTTTTACAATGCTTTAGGTTTGAACTATGGGCCGAGCGATAAAAGCTAAACCCGAGCCTGCCGGCCCATGAAAAAGTCACTATACTCATATATGCTTTATTTTACGGTTATTTCATGCAAAGTTGTAAGAAGCTATTGGAAAGGAGATCTGATATGTTCCACACATCTGGCGCCTCACATGTACATCCTATCATGCATTAGGAATATCTCCCGGACTAATTAATTATTATTCATGGGAGATGCTTCTAATGCACGGTAGATGTACATGTGAGGCGTCCATTTGTGAGGAATAGATCCCGTTTCGTTGGAAAGATGTAAGGACGGACTTGCAGGCATCCTTTCAGCAAGGCTCCTTTCTTCTCATGTTGAAGTAGACTCCGGATCTCCTGCCTACGAGAATTCTGCCTACATTTACCCATAAGGCAACAACACACTATTCCAATGAATTGGGAACATCTCTCCCTACATAAACACTATGTAGGAGGCTCCATGTGTAGCTGCGATAGTGTGTGGGTTGGCATGGGTAGAGTTTGTGTGGTCAGGAGATCCGGACTCGTTGAAGTGAACATGTCAGAAATTGATTGTCAACTACAATTGTACAGCCACATCAAGCTTCCTGAATGTTTCTCCCATGGTTTTTGAACCATTGTTGATCCAGACGGTCGGACTGTACTATTCGGCCCGGGAACCGTCCAAGCAATTGATTTTGTTTTACCCCAAACCGGTCCCTGGCCAAAAACCGTTGAATCAATCAACGATCCATTGACCTGGACGGTTGAACCATCAAACCATTGGCCCATTTAACGATTTATGACTATTTTTTATTTTTAATCATTTTTTTATTTTTTGTCAAAATGGACTGTCCATTTGAACCAGATGGTTGAACCATTGACCCAAAAACCAATGACCAGAATGGTTCCAGATCGTTCTTTAAAACCATGGTTTCTTCACTTTTTTAATGCAATGAAGATAGGGACCGGGGTTCACTTCTCCACTAAACATAAACACAAAGTCTGAATTAGGGGTGGCAATTTTACCCACAAAACCGGGTCCACGATCCAACCCGCCCCGAACGGGTTGGATTTCCCCAATCACAAATGCATGCGGGTCGGGTTTAGGGAATTTTTTTCCCCGGACCGGGGACGGGGCGGGGATGGGGTCTGCCCGCAAAACTGCAGTTTGCAGTCGCACAACCTTTGCACAACCGTCGACCGCTGGGCGTCGCCGCCATCGTAGAACTGCCGACCGCTAGCCGCCGATCGCCGTAGCAGAGTTGAGGCTCAGTCTACAAGCGACCATCGTTTTCAATTCAGTGACTTCAGTCTTCAATTGCAGACTAAGAAACTAAGTCTCATTCGTCTACCGACCACCGGGCGTCGCTGCCACTGTAGAACCGCTGGCCACCTGCCGCCGACCACCCTAGCACAGCACAGAACAAACCAGTTTTTATTTTGAAAACAACTCTCACTGGTTCTTTTCCTTCATGACTTTTGTTGCTTCTTCTGTTGAAAAGTTTCCCTCTAAATGTGAATCCATTAAGAAGTGTAGAACTCCTCTTTGCAGGGATGGAGTAGTTGCTTGTTTGGTCATTGTTTTAGAAACAAGTGTTTATATGCCGAGGATTCAATTGGGTTTCTTTTTTCTCTTTTTATGTTTGTCTTTTGTGGTCTTTCTCTTCTCTTAGGAGAGAGAATGGAAGTTTGTGTCTATGTTGAATCTATCCATCTATTTGACCATTCAGTAATCTCATCAAAGGCCAAGGAAAGATGGAGTCGACGAACAAACGGAAAAGACCGAGAGCAGTGCAGTTTAGAATCTTCAGACTTCACAGAGGTAGAGAGAGAGAAAGAGAGAGTGATGAATAGACCCCATTCCAGAGAGTGATGAAGAAAATACAAGTGGTGGACCATGATCATCCTTTACATGGATGTCTTTATCCTTATAATGGGTCCACACACTAAATGCCTAGACCCCATTCCAGAGACGATGACCCGAGCTTAAATTGCCCTCAAAGATGGTTGTGATGCAGTGCATGGTCTCTCACTAAGGCTTATATGCATTCGGGAAATAAAGTTCGAATAAGTGCTTTTTCAGGCGATTTTGTAAATTTTGTTTTTTTCAAGCTCTTTTGGAAAAGTACTTGTTGCATTATTTTTAATCCATCTTGGCCCACCATGTAATTTTCAAAATAGCTATACTACCTTGTTTAAAATAAGAAATTTTCACCAAACAATCACATTTATCCTCAGAGAGCACTTCTCACACTGATCTCATCGCATGTACTTGCTGCACGTCGGAAATATCTCCTGTGCTTTTATGTTATTATTTATGGGTCAATACAAAGTCAGGATGTACCGTGGGGCATTAATGTAAACTCGTGATGTGGATATGAGGTTGGTGTGAGGAGCAGATTTCAATTCCTAATAAAATAAACATTCCGAAAATGGAGGCTTAATTTTGTTCTTTGTGGTGCGTGTAAAGTAAAATGAAAATTGAAGCAAAATTTGGTTGATAAACCAAAAACCGAACCGAACCAAACCAAATCGAATAAGCAAGTTCGGTTTGGTTAGTTCAGATATCGGTTTGGTTCAGTTTTTATTTTTTTTTTAAAAAATCGGTTTGGTTTGGTTGAGATTTTTCAATCGAACCGAACCGAAAACTGAATTAGTGATTATTTATTGAAGTATATTAAATATTTAATGTGATCTATTTAATACTTTATACTAATTAATTTTTATATTTCTAAATGACTAATTTGTCAATTTCCCATTGGGCTTTAATTGTTTGTGAATAACTTTTAATTAATAATTGTTAATTAAAATCTTAGCTAATCATTAGTTGTTCATTAATTATTAATTGTTTTTGAAAAATGCTCAATTTTCCAATTCTCCCATTGACATGGGGTTTTGGGCATAACTTTTAATTACTAATAGCTAATTAATTAAAATCAGGTTTGAGGCATTCTAACTTTAATTAATAATAATAGTTCATTAATTAAAATCATTGGGTTTTGAGGCTATTTTAACTTTTAATTAATAACACGAAGCCCAACCAAATCAAAAATCGAATCAAATTGAACCGATTTCGGTTAGGGTCGGTTCCATTCTAAACTTTAATTCGATTAGAGAAAATGGTCAAATCAAATAGTCGATTAAGTCATCGGTTCTAACCTAATTATACACCCCTAATTACCTCATTTGAAAAATGGATCCAGACCCGGGATTCCAGACAACCCGCAAAACAATGGCCAGAAGAGGCATATCCGAAAATAAATGAAAGGATAAAATTGAGGATTGTTGTTGTGTTGCCAACTTGCCATCCGTCCGAACAAAATACAGTTCATTCCAAACTGGCCCCAAGGCGACAAGTCCCCTGCTTAATTTTTTGCGAGAACCAAATCTTCCCTCCCAGATTATCCGCACACACTTGCAAACGGAATTAACTAACCACGTGCCTCCGTATCCCAACACAATTAAAGAAAAGTAGAGAACAACTCAGCCCAGCGTTTGGGTACATTCCCTCCGCCATCCATCCGACGCCTCCCCTGGCGCCACGTATCTATCACCTGGAGCCCACAGTCTATAGACTAGACCCCACTGATTAGTGGCAGCTGGAAGATTCATCCAGCGGGACCCACCAGACTTCATTGCTTGATGACGGTCAGTCAATTCAAAAAACAACCGCCGCTCCGCAAACGCGTCGGTGGCGGGTGCTGGTGATGCACATTGCACAACTTCTCTCTCTCCTCTCTCTAACAGTCCAATCTCCGACGCGCTTTTCTTCTCGTCTCCGCCCAAACTTCCAAGCGGGAAAGCACGCACACTCCCACGTTTAGAGAGAGAAAGAATCCGGAAACCGTCTGGAGAGAGAAAGAACAGACCCTCTAAAAGAAAAGCACGGCACGCAGAAAAAGAGAAAGGAAAAAGCAAAAACGAGAAATCATCAATTCATCACTCCTTGGTCCATTCATGGGCTGCTCTGTTTCGAGACCTGAAGGCGTTTTAACGAACAAAGCCACCACCGCCACAACACCACCGATCCCGCGAACGCTTTCGCTCCCTACTCCGCTCGTCCACCACCCGCCACTCAGAAAAGGCGACACCCACCACCTCGTCTCCCTCACGTCCACCACCTACGGCTCTCTCCTCCTTGACTTTGATTCTAACATCCCCAACCCTAAATTCAACGGTCAAGATCAAGATCGAGATCATTTCTCTCCTCGCTCCAAAACCCTAGCCCCAGAAGACCCGGAGACCCTATCTCCGGATTCTGTCATCAACGCCTGGGAACTCATGGCTGGCCTCGAGGACTTGGACTTGGACTACTCTGCCAATGCCAAACCTGTTTCTGCTTCTTCCGTTCGAGATTCCCCAAAGAAGCCCTACCCGTGTCCGGTCCAAGATGGGTTTGTGAAGAGAATGTGTGGTTCGTTTGAGTCGTCGAAATCTTCGCCGGCGAACAAGAACTCTGTTTTGGTCGATACGAAGGTGAAGAAAGTGAACTGTAATACATGCGAGTCCCCGCCGTCGGCGGTGGCGCAGGCGGAGGCTTCGAATTCTCCATCAAAGCCTCTTTGGAAGCACTTGGCGGAGGAATCGCTGCTTGCGGATTTGGATCCCAACGTGGCTTCTAGTTTCAGGCGAGCTTTGTCCGCTAGGCAATTGGGGTTTAATCAGTCTAGAACAGTGAGGCCGGTCGGTTCGTGGGCGAAGGTCTCGCCTTTGTTTGAAAACCGGACTCGGTTGCCAGGGACTGAGGATAGAATTGTGCTGTATTTCACCAGTTTGCGGGGAATCCGAAGGACTTATGAGGATTGTTGTGCTGTTCGAGCGGTCTTCAAGGGGCTCAGAGTTCCGGTGGACGAACGGGATATTTCTATGGACTCGGCGTACAGGATGGAGCTGCAGAGAGTGTTGGGAGAGAAGATCGTGAGCTTGCCCCAGGTTTTTATCAGAGGGAAGTACATTGGAGGGGCTGATGAGATTAAGCAACTTCACGAGGTTGGAGAATTGGTAAAACTGCTTGAAGGATTCCCTAGTCGAGATCCTGGGTTTGTCTGTGAGAGCTGTGGCGATGTGAGGTTCATTCCTTGCTTGAATTGTAATGGTAGTCGTAAAGTTTTCGACGAGGAGGCAGAGCAGTTGCGGAAGTGCCCAGAATGCAACGAGAACGGATTGATTCGATGCCCAAATTGCAGTTCTTGAATGATATAGAGTAATGATCCAGTTTGCAGGACATATAGTTCACTGTTTCTGGAGACTTGTGAAGATCCCATTGAAAAAAAAATTACTGTGTTTTGGGTATCCTTGTTCATCATCTCTCACTCCCTGTATGTAAATTGATTAGCACTTGGGTAGTTGGGTATCCTTGTTTATCATCTTTCTGAACAACACAAAGAAATAAAAGTACTTTTTTTGAGGCTGTATTAATCATCGGGCAGAAATTTGTGAAGCTTTACTTTGTTCAATCTGATTTTATTTTCCATTTCAATGGCAACCTACATTTATTCTGTGATTCTACTGCTGATCAAAATACCAAAATCAGCCCAACAGGGCAAGGTTTTAGTAAGAGATGGAATTCTATCTGTTGTTCAGATGAAGTGTAAGATTTTCCTTCAATTAAAAGAACTTATAATACAAACAAATAAATGAGAGAACACATTTGTCAGGTTTCAATTATACTCCCTGGAGCACATCAGTTGAGGCGAACTTAGAGAGTTAAGAGTAGAAATTGCATTACAGGGATAAGGGCAACAAGGATGGTTGATTCGGGGTTTCATCCCCTGCTGTCTGAAGTTCTCTCTTTTTCCCCACAAACTGAAAACTATTGGCTTAGAGGAACGCATTCTAGCTCAATTTCTATCACTCCCCGTTCGACATTCTGCAGCCTTACTGCGACAACTTGCTTTACCTTTCCATCTTCCACGGTGATAATACTGTCTTTTAGTAAGGTGCTATCCTGGGTTGCTGCCAACTTTCCTAGCTCTATAGATGATTTGTTGGTGGAGCTTTCGCAGGATTTGGCAGCAGAGAGGAGAGGTTGGATGTCTATCTCGGCCTCCCCCATGTGATCGTCCTGTGAGAACGTATCCTTATCAAAGACTTGCTGCAACAAAGGAAACAAACAATGGCATAAAGAAAAACGTTCAGTTCATGCACCTGCTTGATCAAATGTTTTGCATATGTTAGACACCAGAATCTGAAACTAATCAAAAATATATAATGAAATGAACAAGGTTGAAAATACAACATTAAGGCTGCATTTGACATTTCTTAAAATTTTAAGGGCTTATTTCCTTTTTGCAGTTAAAAGCTCAGTGTTCATAAGAGTATTTTAACTGCAAAAAAAGAAAAAGATAAATCATTAAAATAACGGATGCCAAATGTAGCCTAACTTAACTTTTGAAGGTTTAAATCCAACCATTACGTGGGGAGATATAAACAAATATTGATATTGACAATTGTTATTTCAGTCCTCGTGATATCAGGCATCAGTTGAAAATCATGTTTCCTCCCCTCTTTCATTAGTGATAGCCCAAAAATGCCAACTCGGGTGTTCTAGTTAACCTACTGATGGAGATTTAGGATATCGTGATCGTGGCGTGGTTTGAGGTTAGTGGATTCGAATGACAAACTGTAGACTTTGGATCGAAAACAAATCTGTGTCGCTCTCCTGAACTGAGGCTTGGGAAATGGTCAACGGAGTCCTTTAGTTGGAGAAGTCAAAGATTTTGGACTCGTCGAATTTGCACGCCCTGTTGTCTTCAAACGTTCAAAAACCTTCAGATTTGTTGATGTTAGAATGACTTCTTGGAGAAACCTTTATGCGGCTTGTATCTTGGTCGATGTGCGTTATGATGATGCGTAATTTCGCCAATCTGATACGGAGCAACACGTGGCGCATCCAAACCGTTTAGGAGCATATCAGCACTAGGTGCCACGTGTAAATCAACCTGTGGAGGTCGATGTGTCTACAAGGCCGTGAACATCACCTCGGAAAAGGACGATGGCTGACCTTCACTCTCCTTCGACCTAGGTAGCTAGAGACCCGAGCAGTCAGCCAACCTCCGGGGTACCAACCTACATGGCAGATTAGTTTTATTTTGAGTAACGTGCCAATCAGTTATGAGTGGGGCATTAGCAAGACTTCTATTTGATGCGGATCTCAATACTTAGTTCTTCCATCAGGGATTGGAGTCAAAGTAATTCAGAAACTCCATGAGCCATAACCATGTATTTGGTTTCAGCTGAAGATCTAGCAACAACAGATTGTTTATTGTTTCTCAAAGAAACATATACCTGCCACCATACTACAATATCTCGAGTTGACCTCCTATCATCAATGTTGTCTGCCTAGTCAATATCTGTACAGGACTCCAGTTTCATATGACCATGTTTAGCAAAAAGAATCCATTTCCCCAGAGTACTCTTCAAGTAACATAAAATCTGCTATATTGCTGTCATATGTGTATCTCTGGGAGCATGCATGAATTTGCTAATGCAACTAACAACATATGCAACGTTAGGGTGAGTCATACAAAGACATAGAAGTTTCTCTAGTAACCTTTGAAACACTCCCTTGTCCTTCAACAACTCTCCATCAGAGGTAGAAAGTTTGTAACTCATATTAATAGGACTAGCCACTGGTCTTACACCCATTTTGCCTATTTCAGTGAGCAAGTCTAGCACATACTTGTACTAAGAAATAAAGATTCCACCCTTGGACTAAGCCACTTCAATACCAAGGAAATACCTCAACTTCCCTAGGTCTTTGGTCTCAAACTCTGTATGAAGGAAGGATTTAAGATCATCAATCCCTATCACATCAATGTCAATCATTACAATATCATCCATAATTCCATATATGACTAATGAACCTCTCCTCTTCACAAAGAGGGTATGGACAGATTGAGTCTGTGTGTACCCAAAGTTAACAAGAGCAGCCCTAAAACTTTCAAACCAGGCTCTAGGTGACTTTTTGAGCCCATAGAGAGACTTCTTCAGCTTACACAGTTTTCCCCCCATGTCTATGCCATACATCTTTGGTGGGAGGGACATATAAACTTCCTCATATAATTATCTGTTCAATAAGGCATTTTTCACATCCAGCTGATAAAGGGGCCAGTCTAAATGAGCTACCAAAGATAATAGGACCCACACAGATGTCATCTTTGCAATATGAGCAAAAGTTTCTAGATAGTCAATCTCATAAGTTTGTGTATAGTCTTTTGCAACCAATCGAGCTTTGTACCTCTCAATAGAGCCATCAATGTGATATTTGATAGTACACACCCACTTATAATCCATTGGCTCCTTCCCTTCAAGCAAATCAACAACTTCCCATGTGCCATTCTTGTGTAGAGTCTCTATTTTAATTCTCATAGCATCCCTTCATTCTAGAATAGAAAGAGCTTCTAATATAGACTTGGGTATAGGGTTAGAAGCAATAAAGGAAAGAAATGAATAATATGAAGGAGAAAGAAGGCCATAAGAAAGATGTTTGGAAATGCAATGTGTAGTACACTTCCGTTTACCTTTCCTAATGGCAATAGGGACATCAAGGTCTAGGAAGGGAGACTACAAGTGTGTAGTATCAGTACCTGTTGTCTCTTCAGCAACTGGAAGTGAAGGAAACTCATGTGATGTAAAGAAAACAATATGTTCACTCTTGGTCTTTTGCCGCTAGTACCACCTGTGAGTAGAAAGAGGACGACGAGGCAATGGAGGAGGAATAAGAGTAGTAGAGGGATCTGGAGATGATTGTTTCCCCTGGACTCAATAGGAATAGAAGAAAATTCAAGTAAAGACTCAACAGGAACAGGAAAGGGGAGTGCAAACAACTGTGACATATACTCCCCTTGTGAACAATGCTCCCCCTAAGATGAACCATAAAAAGAAGTGGACTCAGCAAAAGTAATATCCGTTGAAATGTAATGAGTCCTAGTGCTAGGATAAAAACAACAATAACATTTTTGTGTGGAGGCATAACCAAGAAATATGCACTTATGGGCCTTTGGTTCAAATTTATGACTCTAGGTACTAGAAAAGCATACATAACAAGTGTAGCTGAAGACACGAATCTAGATAAAGAATGTTAAAATGAGACTTAAAGCCCAAAAGTCTAGATGGAATACGATTAATTAGGTAGGTTGTAGTGAAAACAAAATCTCCCTAGAATCTTGTAAGAACATGTGAGGCAACCAAAATGTTTCTTGCAACTTCAACTATGTAATGTTTCTTCTTCTCAGATACTTCATTTTGTTCTGGAGTATCAATACAAGAGCTTTGGTGGATGATCCCAAACTCAGTGGGATAAGAGGTTAGTTTTTTTTTCAAAGTATTCTTTTGCATTATCATATCTAAAAATCTTTATTCTTGTATTAAACTAGGTAAAAATATATTCATAGAATTGCCTCACAAGCTTGGGAACTTTATCACGAGATATCATAAAAATTAACTAAGTATCGAGAAAATTTGTCAATGAACAAGATAAAGTATCGGTAACCACCCATAGAGGTAAGTGGTATGGCCCCCCCACATCAGAATGCATAATATGAAAAGGAAATGAGGACCTCTTATTATTTAAAGGATAACTGCTTTTACAATGTTTTAATAACTCACAAGACTCACAGTGAAGACTAGACAAGTTAATTCCCTTAAATAATTTTGGGAATAAATAACTCAAAGCAGAAAAGGATAAATGACCCAAACAAAAATGACATGACATGACACGGCTAAAAGACTCTTAAGAAATAAACTAAAAAACAACTCTTCTAGGTTTTCTTTGGTTTTGTTTAGGAGCATCTAACAGATATATTCCATTCGCCTCATGGCCACTCCCAATCACTTTCTAAGACTTTAGGTTCTGAAAAACACAATAAGAAGGGAAAAGGTTACACTGCAGTTTAAGCATTTAGTTAGGCTATTCACAGACATCAAATTAGTATGCAGTCTAGGGACATGAAGGATAGAAAAAAGAGAGGGAGTATGTGGCCTTGATGACTCCCTTGCCAGAGATAGGAGAAAGAGAGCCATCGGCTAGGGTAATCTTATTATGGCCAGAGAACAAATCATTAGAGCTAAACAGAGTGGAAATGCTAGTCATATGATCAGAAGCACCATAATAAAAAATCCAGGGATCCTATGATTACTTGTGATGATTGCATGATTGGTAGTAGCACGTATACCTAAATGAGCAAATGCAGATGTAGTTGGATTTCCTGAAGAGTTAACTGCTCACTAGCAGCCCTTTCATTTGTTGAACACCTGTCATTATTTGAAATTGTAGCTATATTGGCACTTCTTGTCTTCCCATTGTCAACCTTCTTTTGAAAATGAGGTGGAATAAGGTCTGGATGCAGCTTCCAACATTTATCTTTTGTATGTCTGGGTTTCTTACGTTACTCACATATAACCTCCTTCTTCCCTGAACCACTCGTAGTCATCTTAGGTTTCAACCCCATATTAGCAAAATGGTCACCTGGAATAGTCCCTTGAACCTGGACCAACCTCCTGCTCTCTTCACTACTCACCATGGCATAAGCCTGAGACAAAGATACATTATCCTTATCTAGGATATTCTGTATCAAACTCTGGAATCAACCCTATCAGGAATTCAAAAACCCTATTCCTCTCAACTAATTTTATGTATGTCTCAGCATCATTTGTACTTTCCCAAACAATTGTTTCCATGGGATCTATCTCTTACCACAAAGATTTCAGCATTAAGAAGTATATTGCTAAATGTCTCTCCTCCTGTCTTAGATTATTCATATAACTTCTTAACTTATATGCCCTGGCCACATTCGGTTTTATGAATAGGTTTCAACAACACTATCCCATATTTTCTTAGATGAATTCATCCACAAAAAGTGCTGACTAATTTATGGTGACCATGCTATAAACATGTATCTTTATTGATTGTGACCATGCAAGATAGTTAGTCCCATCAAGTGCTGACTAATTTGTGGTCACAACCAATAAAGAGTCTATGGGTGCTCCCAGAACTTGTCTGGACTCTGAGCCGAATTTATTCTCAACTCCAGAGACATCCATCTCCCTCAAACAACTTCAAACAACTTCAAATGATAAATAAGGAAGACAAAAAAAGACAGACACCAAGCAACAACCTTTATGAAACCTTATTCGCCAGCTACGTCTCACCCAGAACCCGGGAGAAATAAGAAAATTGTAGCCGCTCCCTATAGGCTTCATAGAACTGCACAAAGCTTGGATCGATCTTCAAGGTAAAGAAAGGGAATCCCTTCAGTCACTGAGCGCCAAGGTGAAGCTCCCTATGGGGCCTACAATTAGAACTCTAGTTGATTAGGGTTTTTGGGCAAAATCTCCAAAGACTGTCAAAACGATGAACAAGACATCTTTCGTTTCTCCAAAAAACCACTACCAACTGGGCTGAATACCTTCTTCAATCACTCATTCGATTCAGCTCTCCATACACACTGTGTATGGAAAAAAGAAAAGAAAAAGAAGGAAGAAAAAAGGGGCCTGCTCTGATACTAAGAAGAAAAAACAGTCCCAAAAGAATAAGAGGATTGATTAAAAAGGTGTGAAATACAAAGTAGATATCAACGGTAAAAAGAAGAAGAAGAAGAGTTCGGCTGTAAAAGGGTTGAGGAGAAGAGTTGTTCATACAACTCCTCCTTCCCTAATCTTTTCATTAAGAAATAATTACTAATTTTCTGAAATACATGTAGGCTCTTAATTAGGCAGGCAACTAATTAAACAAGAATAAAAAAGGTTTAACATGCCCATTAGTAAATGCCCATTATCAAAAAATAGAACAGAAATATAAGGAAATAAAAACAACTGTGGTCTATGGGCTATGGGCCATTTGGTCCATCCTCTCTACAGAATGTCCTTGGGGACATGCTTAAACTGACTAATTGCACTCACTACATATGAGATATCAAGTCGTGTCATACAAAGGTATAGGAGTTTTCCAAAAAGTCTTTAAAATACTTCCCTATCATCCAAACGCCCACCATTAGTAGTTGAGAGATTATGGTTCCCATCAATAGGAGTGGAAGCAAGTTTAGCACCAAGCTTCCCAAACTCAGTGAGAAGGTCCAACACAAACTTTCACTGGGAGATGTAAACCCATTCCTTGGATTTAGTAACATCAGTACCCAAGAAATACCACAACTCCCCCAAATCTTTAATCTAGAGTTAAGGCACATATACAATGAGGGAAGTGACCTAGTAAACTTTCCTCTTTACAAATAAAGTATGGTATGGTTGAGTCTAAATATAATGAAATCGAATAAGATAACTGAAATCTATCAAATAATGTGAAGAAACCTGAAGTATTGTATTACTATACTCCTGTTATTTTCATATTCTTCGTATTCCTATTTCAGCCTCTCTAAGGATTCATTTGTATTTTTCTTTTTTTATCTTTTAGTCCTCCAAGGACTCTTATATAATTCTTAATGTTGTCTAATATATATGCCTCTTTGGGGTGGGGGTCAAGCAAATTGTTTAGACACCCTGAAACTCTTCCTCTTCTCTTCAAATTGGTTTGGTAACAACCAAGAATGAGGGGATTGTGAAAGTAAATAAAAAGACTTCAATTTACAAGCCTTACCTTACATGTCCTTACCATACATTCCAGGGGAAGGGACATATAAACCTCTTTAGTCAAATCACCATTCAAAAAGGCATCCTTGACACCAAATTGATAAAGGGGCTAGTTATAGCTCACTACTAATGACAACATAACTTTTATGCTCAATATAATCAATCCCATACACCTAAGTATTGCCCTTAGCAACAAGAGAGGATTTATACTTCATCAACATGATATTTTTATAGTGTAAACATATTTACAACCAATAGGCTCCTTCCTAGAAGGTAAATGTACAATATTCTAGTGTTGAGGTTGTTTGTATGTAAGGGTATTTTTGTCATTTTTGTTCTTTTGTATTTAAACACCTATATAAGGGCTTACTTGTAATTTCTCTCAATAATATTTAATCTAAAGTTTGAGAGAGTAAATAATAACTCTCTCTTCTTCATTCATAACTCCCTTTCTTCTTCTCTTCTTGTTTCCTTTCTCAATAAAACCATAGATATTGCAACTTGATATTAGAGCAACTAGGAGGTTTTGGGAGAATCTTTCTCCACTATATTTTTCTTGGAGGGTGAGTAACTAATGTTAGATTACCATCAGATGACATAAGCAATCTGTACAAGTGGTTTGATGCCTCTGTGATTTATTATGGATTTTCAAGTGGAAAACTACAGGAATTCCAGATCTGGTTTAGAGGCTTGCTTCTCTTGTTTGATGGGTTTTTATTCTATAAAACCTAGTTATCCTATGCCATTTTATATTTTGGGAATGATAGGAAGTGATCCTATATTTTTCTAAACCTTAAAAATATTTTGGAAGTTTTTCTTCTCCTTTAATTGAGTTTGACCCTTTTCTTTTAAGCTTGTTTATATTTCGGTTAGGTGTTGGGGTGCTCCTTGGTTATCGAGGTAGTTGTTTGTGAGGTATGGAATCACCAATGGATGTACAAATGGGTTCCAATGTGTTTCTTGGAAAGGTTGATATTTCCAGTTGTATGATAACCATTGTAAAATTTGATGGGACCAACTTTTTGGAGTAGTCCCAATTGGCTAAACTTACTATCACAGGGAGAGATAAGTTAATTCAGTACAGGCAAGGAGGTGAAGCCGAAAATTGAAGACCCTAAGTTCGCAAAATCAGAACAAGATTGTTGACTCTGAAGTTGAAAACTTACTATTAATAGTGCCGATGCATATAACACAGGTAGTGCACTTGCTTGTTCTACCTCCAACCCATGGGCTGTTAACTCTAGGGCTAGTGCCCATATGACTAGCATGCATTCACACTACTTAATATAACTTAACCCTTGGGAAGGGTAAAACTACTATTGCATATGGATTTTAGACTCCTATCTCATGTTAGGGAAAATTCAAACTTATTCATAACCTTTTCCTTGGATTAGTTCTTCATGTTCCTCAATTGCATAAAAACTTATTAAACTTACTCATAACCTTTTTCCTTGGATTAGTTCTTCATGTGTCTTCAATTGCATAAAAACTTATTATTTGTTAGTTCTCTTACTAAGTCCTTTTGTAACATTTTTTCCTACCCATTGTGTTTTTAGGATTTGATCATAGGGAAGATGATTGGAAGTGGGCATGAAATCGATGGAGTCTCACTTTTTGATGAACCTTCAAAATATGGTTTGTTGAGCCAAGATGAGTCTAGTTCTAATGAGAAATTAAGTCTTTTGCAATTGTGGCACTGCCATCTTGGTCATATGTCTTTTAAGTCTATAAAGCTTTTATCTCCAATTTGTTCAGTTAAATGTCCAACTTGAATCCTCAATGTGAAGTTTGTCATTTATCCAAACAATGTAGAACCACATATTTTACAAGTAATAGAAGAAGTAATGTTGCTTTCTATTTGATTCATATTGATGTTTGGAGCCCATATACCATTCTGTGCATAGGTAGGTATACATACTTCATTATCTTCATTGATGAGAACACTCATTATACTTAGCTCTACTTAATGAAACAAAGTGATGACGTTCCTATGATTGTTCAAAAATTTCATGAATATGGTGGAAACTTAGTTTGAGAAAAGAATTAAGATAATAAGGTCTAACAATACAAAGGAGTACTTTGAAAACCACCTTCATGTATTTCTTAAAGAATGGGGCACTACTTACTAGAGCTCAGGTAGTCATACTCCACAACAAAATGGTGTTGGTTAGAGGAAGAATAAGCATGTGGTTGAAATTTCTCGTGGGTTACTATTCCATACTCATGTTCGTACTCATTTTTTGGGAGATGTTGTCAAGACTGCTATGTATCTTATTAACCAACTACCATCATGGGTGTTAAACTTTCGGTCCTCTCACTAGCTTCTTCTTCCAAATGAACTGTCATTCCATTTACCTCTTAGGGTCTTCAATTGTGTCTGTTTTGTTCATGATTTCGAGACATAAGTTTGATCCTAAGTCTATTTAATGTGTTTTCCTTAGTTTCTTTCTTATTCAGAAAGGTTATAGATGTTTTGATCCTTAGTCTGGTTGGAGGTATGTTTCAAATGATGTTACTATCCTTGAGTCCTTGTCCTTTTTTCAACTATCCCATCCACCTCTTTAGGGGAAGATTTCCACTAAAGATCGGATTCCATTCTTCCTTCCTATTCCTATTACTTAGGTAATCCTGAACCTCCTAGTACTTTTATTGTTTACCCTAATCTTCATCTTCCTATTGCCCTTCGGAAGGGAAAGAGGACATGGATCAAGTATCCCATTACTAATTATGTGTCATGTGATGCTCTCTCACCTTCCTATTATACCTATATTTCTATCATCTCCTTTGTTTATATTCTTAGTAGTGTTACAAAAGCAATGTTGTCTCCTCACTAGAAGAAAATTATGAATTAAGAGATGGTGGCCTTAATTTGAGATGGCAATTTTTCCCTACAAAACTAGAGCCATACCCCGCCCAAAATGGAGTGGATTTTCCTTGATCTTAAATGAGGACGGGGTAGGAATGTGGCTTTCATATAATTCTGTGAACCCACCCCAAACTAGGGGTGATCATGACCCGGGCCAGGCTGGGCTGGGTCTGATTCTGGACCAATGTCTTTCATATATAAAACATTACAAATCTATAATATTTTATATTAAATGACATAACATGCATATAAACTTATTTTATACATTATATAATATAAAATATTACATATAATATAAATCATATATGTCAAGTTATAATATTTATATATAAAATATATAATATAATATAAAATAATATGTATACATATGTATACCTTATGCACAATGTGTAAGTTTAAATATATGTGGGCCGATCCGGGATTGAAGTATTAATCCCAAGTCTGGCCCTAAAATTTATGGGCCTGATGTGGGCCCGAGCCCGGGCCGGGTCTGAACACAAAACCCAGGCCCAAGGCCGAAATTTCCGGGCCGGGCTTGTGTGGGTTGGGCCTAGCTAGGCTGAAAGGATCACCCTACCCCAAACTCGATGGCAAACTAGTAGAATATTCATGGGTTTAGTATTAATTTCTAAAATACTTCTAAGTTACCCCCAAATTTTTAAAGCCCTAGGATCTCATAATTATATTTTATAATATTCCGACATTATCATAACCTAAATCCTAAAATTCCCCAAATTCCCATATCAATAAGATGTACTATTAGGTGATTGCATTGGGGCGAGGAAAATTTAGGGATTCCCTATACCCGATGGGGAGTGGGTGCCCCACCCCAAACCTGCCCCAACCACCGAGGATGGGGCAGGGGCGAGGTAAGGTATTTTGGATATAGGGTAAGGATAGGGAGGGGGGTGCCCCCGCTCTGAACCCGCCCCATTGCAATTCTTAGCCTTGGCAAAGAACCATACTTAGGAGATTATGCCTCATCCCATGGATAAAGTCCCTATTAGATGTAAGTGGGTGTACATTATTAAGCACAAAGCTGATGGTTCAATTGAAAGGTATAAAGCTCACCTTGTGGCCAAATGATACCTATAAAAAATCAATGATTAAAACTTTCCAATTTCATTTCCCCACCCCTTTCTTCATTTGTCCTACACACCCAACACCCCACGCCCAAATCAAAGACGTGCAATTTCATTTTCCCTTTTCTTTTTGACTTTTTTCTTGATGTTTTTAAAAGAACCCAAAGGCAAGGCCAAACCCTAGCTCGATCTCGAACAGACTTCTTCCCCTAATCTCTTCCATCGAGCGTCGTCGTGTCATTCATCTCTCTCACTCTCAGCGTAAGACGTTATTACCCCCCCAATCTCGTCCATCTTCTTTCAATATCTACTCTCTTTATGCTTTGAGTTTGTGTTCATGGTGAAGAATGAAGACTGAAATAGTGAACAACAGCTCCTCCCAAGAAACTGCACAACTGTCATTTTTATAGGATTCCAACCATCCTAAGTCTGCATTGGGTAGGGCTTGCAAATGTTATGAACAAGGAGTTTTCTACCCCTTTGTGTTTCTTTAGTTAGTGTTTGTCCTTTTGGTCACTCGATAATCATTGTTAATATTGAAGTTTGTGTGTCCTCCCCTGTGTTTTCAAAGCAAACCACAACTTAGAAGCTAGTGGATGCTAAAAGAATCTTTCCTACAAAGCCCAAAGGTGATATGGAATTAAAGAAAATGAGGAATATAAGGACGAAAGAGAAAGTTCTAGAGTTGGGTACAGAGAATCTGACCTTATTAGAGTCAAAATAAAAAGAGAAGGTAGTGATTGCAAAACCAAGTTCAATTCAGGAGCCATTGGATGCTAAACATACCCCTACCATAAAACTTGGAGTGGATTTGGAATCAAAGGAAATGGAGGAGATAGGGGTAAAAGAGAAATTCTTGGAGTTGGGTATAGAGAATTTAACTCTATTGGAGCCAATAGAAAAAGAAAAGGAAGGAAGATAGATAGGATGGAAAGAAAGAGAGAGTTCTTACTTTAGTTCTAAGGAAGGAAAAGGGACAAAAAGGAAGAGCTAGTAGGGCAGTTCTCAGTTTCAATTAAATTTAGAAGGCTAACTAGTGGTAATGATTAGGCATTAACAAATTTTTATGGTCCAAACTCCTATAAGGATGTGGTCCATTTCTAGGAAGAATTGAGTACAGAGAGAGGATTATGGGAGGGACCATGGTGTTTGGGTGGTGATTTCAATATAATTCGGTTTTCAATAAAGACAAACAATTCAAGCCAAAGAATCACCACAAGCATGAGCAAATTAATGAGTTTGTGGACTCATTTCAGTTGAAAGAAATACCATTGTGACAAGCTGAATTTACTTCATTGATTTTTCAAAACTCCCTAGTTTACTTTAAGCTAGGTAGGTTCCTCTTTTCAATGGATTGGGAAGTTTTATGGGAGGGTTTAATATTATGAGCCTTGGTGAGAGTAACCTCAAATCAAAGCCCTATTTACCTAGCACAAGCAATTTCGATTGGTGGCCCCTCACCATTTATGTTTGAAAATATGTGGTTAGAAGGCCCCACCTTTATAGAAAAGGTTAAATGTTGGTGGAAAGAAGTAGGGAGTATAAGCTCGAAAGTAGGGGTTCACTTCTTGGGGAGACTTCAAGGTTTAAAAGAGAATCTATGAGATATGAGCAAAGTGGAGGGGATTAAAGAAAAACTTATTTCAAGGATCGAGGAGTTATATAAGAAAGAAGCTCTTAGAGCTATGAGCAATGAAGAAAGAGAGGAAGATGGAAGTTAAAGTATGAGCTAGAAGAGGTTATCAAGAAGGAAGAGATTTATTAGAGGCAAAAATCTAGATGCAAATGGCTCTTGGAGGGGACGGAAATACAAAATTCTTTAACTCCTTAGCCAATGAGAGAAAGAAGAATCAAATTGCTAAGTTAGAAGTGGATGGCCATGAGGTAATCAAGGTGGAGGAGATTATCAAGTTTTTTGTAGATCACTTTAAGAGCATCTATTAGAATCAAGGGGAGAGGAGCCCAATTTTCCTAGATATTCAATGGAATAGAGTGCCTGAAGCTATGGCTGCAGCCTTAGAGGCTGAATTATCTCCAAAAGAAATCATAAAGGCGGTGTCCTCAATGGAAAGGTCTACCCCTAGGTCGGATGGTTTCTCCTTGGCCTTTTATTAGGAATGTTGGGATCGTATCAAAAGAGATTTATTAGAAGTTTTCAATGTGCTCTATGAGGAAGGGGAAATTTCTCCAAGAATAAAGTCAACTTTCATTGCCCTAATTTCCAAGAAGGAGAGAAAACTTACAAAGGATTTTAGACCAATAAGCCTAGGAGAAATTATGGTATTACAAAGATAAAATACAATAGTATATATGTTGTAGAAAGTCTAGAACAAAAAAGAAAAAGAAAAGAGAAAATTGAAGAGAGGAGAAAACTATTGAACTATGTTTTAGAGAGATTAGAATGACAATCTCCGTATAATAGTTGGCCCAACTTTATATTAACATTAAGTAAATGAAAAAATTATAAGTATGCCCTTAATTATAAAATGAGATAGTGAATTAGAATGCCCTTATTCTAAACACATAATTACTTAATTACCTAACTGCCCAAATACACCCAATATAACACTCTTTCAGCACTCCCCCTCAAGTTGGAGCATATATGTCATATAAGCCTAGATTGTTAGTGATGAAGTTAATACAAGGGCGAGGTAGAGCCTTGGTCCATAAATCAACCAACTGATTTCCTGTCTTCACAAATAGTTTGTCAATATCACTACTTTGAATCTTTTCTCTAACAAAATGGTAGTCTACCTCAATGTGTTTCATCCTCTCATTGAAGATTGGGTTTGATGCAATGTGGATGTCAGCATGATTGCCACAGTGTACATGCATATGAGTCTTCAATGGAATCACAATTTCCTGAAGAAGACTTTTAAACCACATAGTTCTCTTATTGCATGACTCAAAAAATGCAAGGTGGTAAAATAAACAAGGGGGCATCGGGAAACAATATAGAATGAGGTACCTTGTTGTGAAGGACGGATGAAGGCATTCAATTAATGAGATAACAGACAAAGAACTACATCACTCTAATAAATTTTTAGTACATGCATTTAAATAAGGAGGGCCCATATAACTTCTAACAAATGGTGGTTTTTGCATTCAGCGACCATTCTCTTGTGGTGTACCAACACAAGATGTTTGATGTAGGATACCATGATCATTGTAGAATTCAGTAGATGGTGTAGACATGTATTCTTTAGCATTAGCAAATTGAAATACATAGATAGTAGATCCAAATTAGGTTTTTATTTTCATACAGAAATATTTGAATGTAGAAAATAGTTTAGACACCTCCTTTAAAAAATATAACCAAGTAATTCCTGAAAAATAACAACAAAAGTAATAAAATACTTGAACCCCAAAAAAGGCACTACAGGACACATACTCCAAATATCTGAGTTAACCAACTAGAAAGGCTTAGACACATGATTCATAGCTTGTAAAGGAAAAACAGTTTGATGATGCTTGCTAATCTGACATGCATCACACTTAAAACGGATGTTGGACAGACGTGAAGGAACCATGACATGAAGACTGAAAAGGGAGACACTTCAAAGGAAGACTAAAAAGTAAGTAGTATGTCTTAATCTACCTTGTACGTAATAAAGACTACCAAATTCAACTCCACTAATTTGCCTCTTCATCTGTAAGTCCTAAAACAAACAATAGGAAGGAGAAAAAGGTAACAAAACAATTCCACAAAGCTTCAAGGAGATCCAACATCCCAAATATGTTTGCTTTTTGTTTCCATGGAGTTCCACAATCAAGTTTTGATTTTAGCATCCTCTTGTAAACATTCTAAATATTTAGGATTATCAGTCTTTGATTTATTGTCTATAATATACTTCAATTTCCTAATTGTTGTGAGTGGCACTTTTATAGATTTTGTCCAAACAACATTGTTTGCACTTCCACTCAACTTGATAGTAGTTAGCATAAAGGTTGTGGGGACCATAACACTTGATTTCGCCTCCATTCTAACTCACCTTTCTATGAAAATTGAGATTACCATTATATTCTACCAATCTGAATACCTTGACAACTCACAAAATCACTTGTCACACCACTATTAAACTCTTCACAGTATCAAACACTTCTCTAAATCATCACAACATCAGTTACTAACCTGGAAAAGCATTCACAGCATTCCCTCTCGGATTAAATCCACAGCTAAAATAAAACCAGTAGAAACTAGGCGACGATGGTGATCAAAGAAGAAAGTGCTGGCTCTCCTGATCAAGTTGGTCATCAGCTTCAACTTTCTTTGGACATTATTATTGTCTGATCTCTCCATTGTCTAATCTAACCATCTTACCCTAGATCTAAAAAGGCATGCAGCCAGGATGAGAGTAGTGTCGACGCTCTTTAACGACAACCTCGCATTGGCAGTGAATTAGTTGCTTAACTCCCCCAAGACCAGCATAGAGAAGCTCATTTTCCCTTTGTTCTCCCACTCGTCCAAACTATTAGCAACCGAAGGAGGTGCATCAAGCATCCCCGTCGACATCCTCAAAACCCCAAGGTGTAAGTGTTCTATCTGGACGTCCTCGATGTCTCTAAGTCCAATATCCAGGTTATAGTGGAGGACGACTTTACGATGGTGATACGAAGCATTGGCAAGAGGAAGGGGGAAGAGGGCGGATGCTATGCAAATCCCAATAAAAGCTATAAACGATCAACTATATAAAGTTCCAAATTGGTGGTTAGCCTTCTTAACATAAAACTATGACTGGTGATAGATTCTCTGTTCTTTTGAATCTTTTATTGTCTATCTACATATTAAAATCGATAGAGAAAGGTGAACTATATAAAGTTCCAAATTGGTGGTTAGCCTTCTTAACATAAAACTATGACTGGTGATAGATTCTCTGTCTATCTACATATTAATACTGTCTATCTACATATTAAAATCAACAATGAAGGTTAGTTAAATACTTTACCTCGAATTTTTATTATAGTTGGTTTTCAGTCAGAGAGTCTCAGCTTTCATGTGTTTAATTCTTGGACATCGGAAGTCAAGGCGAAACTCTTATTCTCAATTGTTTAATTTTCTTTGTTTTTTATTTGAATGAAATAGGAAAAAGAAACCCTAATCCGTATTTTTTTATTTATTTTAAAATTTTAATATACTAAAAATAGGAAAGACGTTTGAAATGTCTGTTATTCTAACTTGCACATGTGAAAATTTAACATGAGAGAGTGTTGACATGGCACTCTTTGATTTGATGTACAGGAAGGTCTTCAGGAAGGATTGTTCAAGAAATCCGGTTGTGGCAAGTCTAGAACAAAAAGGAAATGAGGAGAAAAGAGAGGAGGAGGAGAATAGGAAAGAGAAGGAGAAAGCTACCGAATTGTATTCAAGAGAGATTAGAATGACTTAATCGCCTCATAGCAGCCGATCCAACTTTATATTAACATTAAGTAAATGGAAAATTACAAATATGTCCTTAATTATAACAAAGATAGTGGACTAGAATGTTCTTATTCTAAACACATAATTACTTAATTACCCTACTGCCCAAGTACACCCAATATAGCACTCTTTCAATAGTGTGCAAGTTGGATTTAGAGAAGGTCTATGACTTTGTGGACTGGTCTTTCTTCTAGAAATTATGGGGAGAATTAGGTATGGGGAGTGGTAGAGGATGTGGATGAATGGCTGCCTAAGCTCAGTGCAATACTTGATCATGATCAATGGTGTGGCTAAAGATTATATTCTACCAAAAAGAGGGTTAAGACAAGGGGATCTCCTTTCTCCCTTCCTTTTCACTTTAAATGTTGATGTTCTAAATAGGATAATCATAGAGGCCGATTAGAGCTACCTATTTAGAGGATGGAGGATAGGATTACAGATAACATCATATTATTCTGTAAGGGAGGTAACCAAGAGTGTATAAGAAAACTATAAGAGCTCATTAGTTTCTTTGAATCGATTTCTAAGTCGAAGATAAATTGGGGAAAGAGTTGTATAGCGGAGATTAACTTGAAAGATGAAAGTTTGTGAGTGTTAGTTGAGACTCTGGGGGTGTGAGGTTAAACAATGGCCATTGGAGTACTTTGGGCTACCTTTGGGAGGGAATCCAAGATCAAAAGTCTTTTGGAAGCCAGTGGTAGAGAGGCTTATAAGGAAGTTGGCATTGTGGAAGAGAAATTACTTATCAATAGGTGAGAGAATAACCCTAATTAGAGCAACTCTAGCAAGCCTGCTAGTCTACTTCTTGCCCACCTTTAGAATTCTAATTAAAGTAGCAAGACAATTAAGAAAARTTATGAGGGACTTTCTCTGAGAACCTGAGGAAGAAAAGAGGAACCACCTAGTAAAGTGGAAACAAGTTAGACAAACAAAGGAGAAAGGCGGCCTAGGAATGGGGAACTTAGAACAAAAAAACACTTCTCTGTTAGAAAAGTGGCTTTGGAGGTTTCCATTGGAAAGAGACATGTTGTGGCATAAGATTATAAAAGCATTCACAGGCGGATGAACAATGGTTGGGATGCAAAGGTAGCTCCCACATCATTCTTGAGCTCTCCATGGAAAGCAATACAAGTGGAGTATCCAATCTTTTTTAATCTCATTAGATTTGATGTTGGTTGTAGTCCTAATGTGCTCTTTTGGGAAGACCTATGGCTGGATGATGTTCCTTTCTGTTTTCATTTCCTTTAATTTTATTCAGTTTCTAACTACAAGTTACAATCTATATCAAGTTTTGTCACCATTTCTCACTTAGGTCCAAGTTAGGGTTTTGGTTTTAGAAGGGATTTGAGGGATAATGAGTATAAGTCCCTTATTTGATTTCTTGACAAACTTAAATCAACCTTTGGAGGACACTAGAGTTTAGTCTACTTCATTAGATGTCACCTTTACATGTGCTTCCTTTTTTAATACTCTTGTACCAAAGTGCAAAATCCTGTTGGGGGTGAGAATTTCCCAGTGAAAGAGATTTGGAGCAAGCTCATTCCACCAAAAATTAAAGCATCCTATCCTGGAAGGTTTTTCTTGGGAAGGTGAACACCTGTAACATGCTTCAAGAAAAGAGGTCAAATAAATGTCTCTCCTCTCATGTGTATCCTTTGCTCTACAGATGGTGAATCCCTACCCCATTTACAGATCCGTTGCCCGTTTGTGCCCATTGTTTGGGAATATTTTTGTTCCCTCTTTGGTTGCAGGTGGAGTACTCCCCAGGGTGTAGTAAGCCTCTTGAACCCAAATTTCCTAAGGAAGCCAACAAAAAGAGGAAGGGTCATGTAGAAATCAGTTAGGGTAGTATTGGTGTGAAACATATGGCAGGAAAGGAATGCAAGAATTTTCAACGAGAAATTCAAGTCAAATGAAGAACTAGYGGAGGCCATAAAGATAAAAATTGCACACCGGGTGAAAACAATTGAGCTCTTTCAAAACTTCTCAATTACTGATATAGTAAGAGCATGGAATGAAGTGGCACACTCTTCTATGAAGAGAGAAAGAAAGGTGATGGAGTGAAAGCCCTCAAGTCTCGAAAAAGTTAAGCTGAATTTTGATGGGAGCTTTGATCAGTGACTCCTCAAGGAAAGTATTAGCCAACTATTCAAGACCTTTGGGGGGAAGGTGATTCTCTAAAGATTGAACTTTTATATCTACTATTGGAGTCAAAACTTGCCAGGGAAGCATATCTTAAGAATTTGGAGGTAAAAGGGGACTCAAAAATTGTGATATCGTGGACCAATTCAAGGGGTAATATGCCTTCGATTTATAGACATCCCCTTAGGGAGATTTAAAGCCTAGCAAGGGCACTCAATGCCTCATTCACATGGATCAGGAGAGCTACAAATGGGATGGCTGATTGATTAGCCAAACAGGGAGTTTATAGGTAGTAGCTGTTAGGGACTTTAATGTAACTCTCTGTTATGCAATATCTGCTTTGCATTTGTTGTAATTATGTAACATATTATCTTAAATAAATAAAATTCTTCATTTTCTGATCAAAAAATAAATATTGTGCTGAGTGATCAATATGTCATCAGCATAGGGTCTAACATAAAAGTAACAAAGTGGACTTTATGCTATTTGAAAGGGTTGCCTGAGAGGGATTCTTTGCTTGGATTATGGAAACTTTAAGATAGAAGTTTACATAGATGGTGAAAGTGTTGGTTCCATTGATTATGAGTGGTTTACTTCTAGGTACTACACTTTCATTTCTAAAAACTTAGTTGGAGAAGCAACAAATAATCAATGATTGCAAAGTTGAGTGTAAAAGCATAATAAAAACATAGCTGACACTTCATTACGAAAAAAGATAATAGCTGTAAAGGCAGTGTAACCCTTTCTGAGTATCAACTATCTATAGAATAAGGGCATGTTTGGTACCATTGCCATTTTCTCAGGCAATGTTTGTATCCTAAATTTGTCTCGGAAAATGTAAAAGGAATGTTGTGTACAAAACCCTGTGCACATGATTGCCCTAGCAAGCTAGGCATGACTAACATTTATGCCTAGCTTGAGTACTTGTAGCATCGAGAAGATTAAATATAATTGTTTTTGTGTGCTAAGGGTAGTTTGGTAATATTCATACTACTTATCAGGGGTATTGTTGTCATTTTAACTTTCTTATTGTATAAGTGAATGAGAAGGGTGAACAGCCCAAAGTAACCTTGTTTGATTAACTCCTCTTCTCCATTCTTCTCCTCTCCTCTCCTTGTGTAATTAATCCAATACTTTCTCTCAACTATTGGCATTACAGGATATATTTCAGGGCATCTCAAGGTGACACTTCATGTTGATTATCTATCATAAATGCTTCTCTACATTTTAAATAAGATAAATTACTGTCAAACATTTAACATATATGGAGAAAAGGAAGGAAAACCTGACACCAGATGATAAATGAACACTTAGAAATTTGCAGAAATGAAATAATGTGATATTTCAGTGGTGTCAGTTCAATTAATGCTTCTAAGAGTTGGTTTCTTATTTCATAAGATCGATGTTACAAGAGTGTTGTCAGACTCGGACTAGACCAGATGGTCATTCAAGTTTTCTCTACAGCTCCAGCTCCCCAGCTCCGGCCTGAGATTGACAACATTGTAATGCAGTAGAGTTGCTTGAAACTGAAAAAGATATCAGCTTACCACTTTAAGAGGTGGGACTGGTTCTGGAATTGATAACAATATTCTTTCATTCCAAACTGGGTTAAGATTGTTCTTTATCACACGAGTCTTCATTGACTGCAGTCACATTAACAAAGAACTGTTATTTATTAATGAAGTTATTTATGTTCTAGTTTGTCATAATACTTAAGACAGATTCCATCAGGGAAAGACGCTTACTTGCTGTCCCAATGAAAGGATTACATAAGGATCACTAGACACCACATCACGAATGGCTAGATTGGTGCCTTTGACAACATTGACCTTTATCAAACCAACGAATTCGACCATACCCGGCTATAAACAGTTGATGCATAGTAATGAGATTCTGTTATCCAGGGAAAACTGAAAATCTAAATGCTGAAATATTTATTCATTAGAAACAGGTATGGCTGAAATGAAGTATACACCAAAACTATGGTTGATCTATGACATTTATAGTCATACCTCTGAGTTGGATTTCTTTGTAGGCTTGTGCTCAGACTCCTTTCTTCTCCAGCTGTTCCGAAATGCATGTCCAATTGCATTAAAACGGATGCTAGCGACTTGTTTCTCAAAATTTTTCTTCTCATAAGGTACAATAGCATTCACTGATGAGGAAATGCTATGAGATGAACTATTAGGAGGGTCCAAAAACTGTTGCAACTCATATTTTCTCCTGAATATTCAAGACATTGTGATTTGATTCAGAATGATTACAGACTTCTGAAAACGGTTAGAACAAGTGTTGTCTTCATTTTACCTGATGAAATCAGAACGCTCCTCTATGGAGGAATCTGGCTTTGGTTTTTTGACATAATCTGGAATAGAATTTTCATATTTCATGTTTACTCTAGTATTTCCACCTAAATTGACCAAGGAATCAACTTCCTCATCTGTCCATTCATCTAGCTTCACTGACACAACCTGAGACATGCAATAAAAAATCAACACAAAATTGGCAGCTCGGTGAACGTTTATGGATACACAAACTCACCCTGTGTAAGAAAACAAAATCTCTGTTTCAAGAAAGTTTGTTTCTTAGCAAACAGAACCTGAGACATGCAATAAAAAATAAAGAGGAAGTAGATGCACACTTATAGATACACAAACTCACCTTGGGTAACAAAAAAGTCTCTGTTACAAGAAAGTTTGTTTCTTAGCAAATAGGAAAGGAATATTTATTTTGAAATCCAAGAGATTTTTGTATCATAGCAAGTTTTTTCTAGAATATGATAAGAACAAGTATATTCTAAAACAATGCTAGATAATGGGAATATAAGTACTTTTTCTCTTCCAGATTTTATAGCTCAAAATTCCAAATCTTCTTTAACCAATAAACATAGAAATTATATTTAAAATTAGGGAAAATTCCCGATTAGTACCCTGTACTTTGGGCCTAGTGCCATTTTCGTCCCCAAACTTTAAAATGCAACAATTCAGTACTCAAAATTTTAAAACATGATAATCCAGTACCTGCCATTAACTAGCTGTTAACCAGTCATTAAGTAGCATTTGAAAAAGACACAAATGCCCTTCAAGTGTTATTTAATTTTCTTTATCAACCATCCAAATGTTGACAAAAAATTAATAGTCTCAAATCTTTGCTTTTTCCATTCAAGAAAGTTGGGGTCACATTTGAGTGGGCATTCTGGTGACCCCAACTTTCTTGAATAGAAGAGGCAAGGATTTGAGACTTAATTTTTTGTCAATGTTTGGATGGTTGATAAAGAAAATTAGATGACACTCAAAGGGCATTTGTGTCCTTTACAAATACCACTTAACGGCTGGTTAACAACTAGTTAACAGCAGGTACTGAATTATCTTATTTTGAAAATTCAGGTACTGAATTGTCACATTTTAAAGTTCGGAGAACAAAGTGACACTAGGCCCAAAGTACAAGGTACTAATTGGGAATTTTCCCTTCAAAGTATTTGTACAAAGTATGCATGGACAAAAAGGAAAATGATGTTCACTTTTTAAGAGAATTTATCAACTTACTTCTTGGATAAAGGGGCTTACTTTCATGATCTAGTGTCAAGAATATTTGCTCAGTTGCTCTTGCCATTTATACATTTATATCTACATTCTACAACGATATAGTGATAAGATTTTCATATGACTTGTATATGGATATAGCAAAGAACCTTTGTTCTCTTTCATTACATAATGACAGGAATGGTTTCTCAAAGTATTTTTACATCAGATTCAGGGTTAGCATAGGTCTAGGACTGAGAGGTTTGAGTTTAAGGAATTCGGCTACGGTCATTGCAAGCTCATGCTCACACCGTTCGAACAGCCTCTTGTAACCTTGCATTGAAAATATATTCTCATGAAACAAAGCACATAAATATGGAAATATTCCCAAAGCAAGGCTGTAAAGGCTGTTTAAAAAATAGGCATTGCACTGACTGAAGCCGAACTCAAGTTTAAGATATTTGTTGAAAGTACTGTTTTTCTGATCAAATCTGAAGTTCATTATAATCAGATCAGAACCATATGGTTCTTTTAGTGATTATTCTATTTTTTGTATCGTTCTTCTTCGTCAGTTTTCATTCATATTTTGTTTAATTTCCTCGGTGTCCTTGATCTCCCTATTATAAATCTTTCTCCTCTTGTTTAATTTACTATTTTGCCATGAATAGTAAGTTGTGATTTTACTATAAATTGTACTTCTGGGAATTATTAAAAACAGTAATTTCATTTTTCCTAAAACAGTAATCATATATTATTCTTAAATTGCCTCAGTTTTAGAAGATCTTTAAGAATCTTTTAGAGTTTTTGGTGCCTCGGATGATGTTCTAGAGATTTTGCCCCAAAATCAAATGAAAGTCAGAGGTTTAGTCACTTACATAATTCTATAGGGGTAGGAAGTAATAGAGAGGCTTCTTGTGAAGTAAGGGGTAAGCATCCACCTCTTCTCCCTATCTATTTTATAATCAACTCATTTTTAGGATATTCCTACAATGTTTTCGGAAGTGATTTCCTGGTCTATTGGCTAATAATTGGTGGAGATATTATTCATTCTTGAATTACCTGTTTTCAGATGAGTTTTTGGAGAAATTGAAGGATGGCAGGTCTCAAGAGAGGAGTCTTGAAAGTTTGCCCAAAAAAAAAAAAAAGAAAAATTCAAGAAAAACAAAGAAAGTTTTTTGTTCAATGTATTGAAAGTTGAAAACACTTGACGATTCATGTGGCTATCTTGTTCAAGTGTTTCCAGTACCAACTACCAAGGTTCTGTTTGCCTTCCATGTGTTTGATGAAATTTCTGAAAGGCTACGAATTTCTTCAGGAAAGTTAACTAGTGCTAACTTAAGGGAGAGTGTTGAAAGTAGAAATAGATTATGTGTGCTGCCTTATTAGGTTTTGGGTCATTGCCCTATTTCTTTGTTCTTGTACATAAAATAATGCTAAAATCAATGAACCTATATCCCGTAATCTTAAGTCTAAGAAATAAGACATTTTAGCAAAACAAAGTAAAGAAACTGAGTCAACCCAAACCCAACCCAAGATCAAGTAAGCTAAACTCAACCCAGAAAAGTTAGGTTGGAGTAGGGTTAGGGTTCAGGCTTCAACTCAGGTACACAATACTTTTCTAACATAGAAAGAACTCGAACCATGAGAGAACCTTAAGTAAACGATCTAAATATACCTGATAGAGACTAACGAGTCTCCTACATGATGCCACAATAATAATTTTGAATTAGAATTACTCATATCTTAGACAATTAGGTTCCATAATGTGCACAGTCAGCCCATAATTCAGGGCATTCTAATCCAATTGCATGCTAGAAAAGCTTATCCCAAGAGAAACACATCAAGCAGAAAGCCCCAAAAGTGCACCATGGGCCCATAAACTGACTCAAGACCCTCAAACTATAGGGAATATTAGGATGTGTCATTGATAAGTACAACAATCTTCCCACCAACCTCTAAAACTTTTTCACATCCTTCAAAGATTCTCTATCACAACCACCCAATTTGTGATTCACATAAATAGGAGTATCAAATGCTTTGCACCTAATTTGTGTGTGTCTTGCAAGAGATCCAGGATGTACTTCCTTAGAGAAACAAAGATACCCTTTTAAGAACAGGCAACCTTGACTCCAATGAAATAGTGTAGTGGTCCTAAATCTTTCACTTCAAATTGGATAAATAAAAACTCCTTCAAATTCTATATCTCAGAGCTCTAGTCACCAATGGTGATAATGTCATCTGCATAAACTATCAACACTACAACCTTTCCCTAACCCCTCTTAACAAAGAGGGTATGGTGAAACTAGAAAAGCCTGAAACCAATTGTTGAACCACCATAGAAACATGCTAAACCAACCTCTAGGACTAGGGGATTGTTTCAACCCATACAGTGGCTTCTTTAGCCTACATGCATTGTCTTCATTGCCTTTGGCATGGAAATTACACTTCTTCCAAGTCACCATTTAAGAAAGCATTTTTGATATCACACTGATGTAACTACTAATCAAAGTTAGCAACTAGAGACAGAAGGACATGAATGGAGTTCATCTTTGCTATCAAGGCAAAAGTCTCCACATAATCAATGACATATACTTGAGTATTGACTTTTGCCACCAACCTTGCCTTATACCTTTCTACTGTCCCATCCACCTTATGTTTTATTGAAAACACCCATTTACACCCTACTGGCTCTTTCCCTTTATGAAGGTCCACCAACTCCAAGATATTATTCTTATGAAGGGCATTAATTTCATCATTCATAGCATTAGTCCATTCAAGACATCTCAAGGCCTCTATAACACTTTTGGGGATGGGGATACTGTTAATGGTACACAAAAAGGCAAAATAAGAGGGAGAAACACGATTATATGACACATTATGGGTAATTAGGTATTTAGTGGTGCATGACTTAACACCATTTCATTGAGTAATGGGGATATAAAGGTCATCAACAAAAATAGGAATAGAAGAATCAATAGGGATGAGAGTACCTGATTGAGGGCTTACCTCCTGGGAGTTTGATGGTTTCAATTGCATAGTATCTAGGAGCTCCACATGTCAAGGCCTCTACAACACTTTTGGGGATGGGGATACTATCAATAGTAGACAAGAAGGCATAATAAGAGGGAGAAACATGATCATAGGACACATATGGGTATTGGGATGTTTAATAGTGCATGACCTTACACCATTTCTTTGAGCAATAGGGATATAAAGATCATCCACGGTCATCAATAGAAACTGGAATAGAAGAATCAACGAGGATGAAAGTACTTGTTTGAGGGCTTACCTCTTGGGAGTTTGATGGTTTTAGCTGTACAAAATCTAGGAGCTCCACACTCTTAGAACTCTGATGATTTCTATAGCGCTAATGAAAGAAAACACAAAAAGATGTAGAATATGGGATGTAAGGAAGATGAACCTAATGAACTTGCTTCTCCTCTTCATAAATCTCCTCCTAAGGAGTAGGATAAAAGAGCTCAAACTTGAAAAAAGGAAACATCCATAAAAACATAGTACTTATGAGTGATTGGGTCAAAGCACCTATAATCTTTCTGAGCAGAGGTATATACGAAAGGAAAATACAAGAAATAGACTTGGGGTAACTTACCATGATCCACTACAACACCATAAACAAGGCACACACCTCAAGGAAAAACTCCCTTATAGCAAGGTTGTCACAAAGAACCACTGATCTTGGTACTACGACCAAGAAAAAAAAAACAAAAAATAAAGGAAAAGTTGTTAGGTCAATCCAATGAGGGTTTATTTTTTCTCTCACAGTCCGAAAAGAAAAAGCTCCAAGGAGAAAATAGCTCGATTAGAAGTGTTCTACCACCTAGATCAGTGCTTTGATACCATATTTTAACTTAGAACTAGTAAAGATGGAAAGGAGAAAAAAAGAAGAGAAGGGAGAAAGAAGAAAGAGGTGAAAGTTTGGAGAACCAAAAAACTTGGGTTATGTGATAGAAATATAGGCATAAGTGGATCAAGGAAGGAGATGGAAATATTCATTTCTTTCATGATTTAGCGAATTGAAGAAGAAGTAAAATTTTGTGGCCAAATTGGAGAGGGAAGGTGAGGTAATTACAAATTAGGACAAAATAGCTAGAACCTTTGTAAATCATTTCAAATCCATTTACATAAGGCCTTTGAATGAGAGGTTACCTTTAGAAGAGTTAGAATGGCCAAGGTTAGGAGAGGAAAGAATAAGGTAGTTGGAAAGAACTTTTGAGGAAGAGGAGATCAAAAAGGTAGTGTTATCAATGGATAGATTTAAGGCATCGGGCCTAGATGGTTTCACAATGGCTTTGCCAAGATTGTTTAGAGGAGTTGAAAAAAATAATTTATTTGAGGTTTTTCAAGAATTTACAAATACCTATGAGCTCGATAATGAATGTCCCTTTTTTAGCTTTAATCCCTAAGAAGCCTAATGTTGTTCACCCTAAGGATTTCAGGCTAATTAGTTTGGTAACTAACACTTACAAAGCATTAGCCAAGGTGCTATCAATTCCTATTATTACTCTATCTTGATTAATGGGGTAGTGAAGGATTTTTCCCAGCTAGTAGGGGTGTCAGGTAGGGAGACCCTCTATTGCCCTTCCTTTTCATTTTAATAGCTGATGTGTTCAGTAGATTGATTTCAAAGGCTAATAGGGAAGGTGTAACTAGAGGGTGGAGAAAAGGAAAACAAGAAGTCCTAGTTACCCATCTTCAATTTGTAGATGGCCTACTTTTGTTTTGTGACGGTTTTGATGTTGAGAAGGTGAGAAACCTCAAGTTGTCGGTAACAAACTTTGAAAGAATCTCCTACTTACAAATCAATCTCGATATGAACCAAGTAGTAGGTGTTAATTTGGAATTAAGAGAAGTTCAGACCATTGCAAAGTGTTTACAATGTTCCATTTCTACTTAGCCTTTGACCTATTTAGGGATTCTATTGGGGGAAAATCTTAGAAAGAGTAGCTTTTGGTGTCCAATTATAGAGAAGTTTGAGAAGAGATTGGCAGCTTGGAAGAAGAATAACATTTACTTGGGGGGTCGAATCACCTTGATTAGAGCCACACTTGCTAGCCTACCAACCTATTTTTTGTCACTCTTTAGGATCCCACCTAGGGAAGCAAAGAAGTTGGAGAAGCTGATGAGAGATTTTCTTTGGGAATTGGAGTAGAGTAGGAAAGATCATCTAATCTGGTGGGAGGTGGTTTGTTGGAGAAAAGAAGAAGGGGATTTGTGCTTGGGGAACTTAATTCAAATGAATACAACTCTATTGTGGAAGTGGAATTGGAGGTGGCAACTAGGGAGAGAAAGGTTGTGGCATGAAGTGGTAGGAAGCATTCATGGTCGCTCAGAGATTGGGTGGGATGCAGGTGTATCTTGGCGGGCAACCTTGGTAACTTCTTAGAAGGCTATTCATAGTATTTTCCCTCAATTTCTCAACTTGTCAGGTATGATATTTGTGTTGGAAATACAATTCTTTTTTGGGCTTTGGATTGGTGACTTACCTTTGAATGACCTCTTCCCTTCTTTGTTCCCTATCTCTCAATACAAAAGAAAGGTTATTTCTTTTTTCTACTCCTCTTGGAAAAACCCCTTGGCACCAATAGTTTTCTTAGAACCCTTTGAACCAGATAAATAGGTTTGGTCACCTAAGACTAAAGGGTCTTTTTCTTGTGCTTTTCTTTAGGTCTCTTTTTTAGTTTCCCTCTCAATAGTTTTTTTCCTACAAAGGAACTTTGATGCAGGCCTATTTGCCCTAAGGTTTTGGCATTTTGTTGGGAAGTGTTTCATGGAAAACAAGCACCTTGGTAATTTACAAAAGTGAAGACCCTTCCTTTGTGTCTCCCCTAACAGGTGCATCCTTTGAAGGCCCAATGGTGAAGATTGCTACCACTTACTAATTTCCTATTCTTTCACTATAGAGTTGTGGAATTCACTATTTTTGTTGTTTGGACGCAAGTGGAACAAGCCAACTAAAGTAAGCATGCTTTTTTATCCTTCTACATTTTCCTCGTGCCAAAAGAGAGGAAAATTAATGTGGAGGTGTGCAAGAGCAGCATTGAGCTGGACTATTTGGGAAGAGGGAAATGCTAGAGTGTTTCATGAACATGAGAGAAGAACAAGGCAATCCAGTGGTTGAAATCCTCAAAACTATTCCTTCATTTCTCCTTTAATGACTTGTGGAGAAATTGGGATGTAGTGGCAAGTAGCTCTTCCCTAAAGGCTACAACAAGTGTAAGATGGGAACCTTCTCATGTAGGGGCTTTGAAGCTAAACTTTGATGGAAGTAATCAAGGCAACCCGAGTCCTTTTCGACTGGGAGGGGTTATAAGGGGTGAGGACGGAAATGTGGTACTTCTTTTCTTAGGCCCCCTATGTATTGGGGACTCCACTAAGGTAGAGTTGTTAGTCACAATTCAAGGTGTACATCAATGTTTTAAAAGGTGTGGGAGGTGTATGCCTAAAGGTGTGTGTCCAGGCTAAATGCTCCAAAAACACCCTAAGACATATGCCAGAGGCGCTAACACCTCTAAGGCATATGCCTTAGGTGCAAGAGGTGTATGCCTCATACGCTTTTTTCATGAGGGAATGAAATGTAAAGGAAAGAATGGGAATGGAAAGAAAAAGAGAGAAAGAGAAAAAAAAAAAAAAAAAGAGAAAAGGAAAGGGGAAAGAAAGTGGTCTACCCCTGGCCCCTTTGGCTAAGGGGCTTCGCCCCCTAGACCCCTACCCCTCTTTTCAATTAGTGCTATGCATCTTTATTCTTGTTAATATAAAATATTTTTATTAAAAATAAAGAAAAAATGAGATCCCTCCATCCTCTTCTTCCTTCTAACTCCCCTCCTCTTAGTGATTGGATTGGTGGGATGGGAAAGTATGGGATGCAGTGGGATGGGATGGGAAAGGGAAAATGGGTGGAAATTTTTCATGTTCCATTGTTTGGTTGCAAAGGGAAAATAGTGGGAAAACCAACCTTAGTAACAATTATAAATTAATTAATTAGTAGTATTTTTATTATTTTATATATTACTATTTAATTATTAATTATTAATATATTAAAGAAATAATTTTTTAATTAATTAATATTGATAAATATCTAATTAATTAATAATTAAGAATTAATATTTTACTAATATTTATTATGAAATAATTAATAATTTTATTTTATTATTAATTATTTTTAACTATTTCATTATTTTTAATAAATCATTAATTAGATTAATAATAAAATCATTATTTATTTATTCATTAATTACTTAACTAATTAATTACTAACTATTTTCTATTAATTAATAGTTAGTTAACAATACCTTTTTATTATTTAGTATTTTATTATTAATTATTTAAAATCCATAATTATTTAATTAATTATATTAATTACTTAATGTTTTATATTTTATTAGTATATATGTTATTATTAATATTATATTTCATTAATACTAATGACTTAATTAATAATTTTAAAATTTTAATATTAATTACACATAAATTATTAAATTAATTTTAATTGATAAATTATTTCTATTAATTTATTTTAATTAAATTATTCATTATAAAATAATTATTTAATTATTAATTAATTAGTAAATATTAAATATTTTGTTGTTAATTCTTAATTAATAATAATATTTTTATGATTTATTATTTTATTGTTAATTATTAATTTGATATTAATTAGTTAATTAATTATTAATATTTTCATTTTATTAATTTATATTTTATTTTWTGAATACTTATGAGTTGAGTAATAATTTTAATATTTTATTCTAAAAAGTAATTAATCATGAAATTATTTATTGATTAATATTTTTGTTAATTTTTTAATGTAAGATATTTATTATTTTTTAGTTAGATTATTTTATAATATATTATTAAATAATTAATAATTTATTTATGGGTCATGGATCACGAATTAACTCTTAAAAATACTACAAGGAAGGTGTTTTCTTTTTTGTTAAATAAGTTTCCCCTACATTCCCACTTGTTTCCCACCAAAATGGTGGGACTCCACATCCCAAGAATTGGGATCTATAATCCCACATTTTTCCCATCCCATCTCATATCATTGCACAAACCAAACATGGTAAGGGAGGAATATTCTAGAATATTTCATATTTTCCCTTGTCATCCCACAAACCAAACAGAGCCTT
The DNA here is from genome assembly GCF_000365185.1 of Nelumbo nucifera. The sequence continues at coordinate 244,226 of NW_010729366.1, read as the reverse complement.
AAGGAGGCTTATGCCTCTTACATTCTAAAATATGCCTCATGCCTCTAGGTAGTGGAATGCCTTGCGTCACACCTCCGTATTTTAAAACATTGGTGTACACTTTGCTATTTAATTAGATGTGGTACAACTGTTAATTGAAGAAGATTCCAATGCAGTAGTAGGTTGGCTACAGAATCCTAAGTCTGCAATGTGGTGTTATAACAATGAAGCCAGGAGGTTCAAATGGTTAATAAGGGGTCTGATTGTAAGTGTACAATGGGTTGGGAGGTCAGCCAATGCTAGGCTGACTATCTAGCAAAGCAAGGGGTAGCCAAGGAACAGTTGTATCGGGCACAATTGTAGCTTGATTTTTGCCTTAGAGAGTATGCAGCTCACGCCTCTCAAAGTTTGCTTGTATCAGCTTTCACTTATTAAACTAAATTAATATAATGAATTACTTTACTTATCAAAAAAATAAAATAAAATAAAATTAACAATAATAACAGCAATATAAGTGCACACCCACAAGATAGAATTATTTGGACAGCAAATATCTTTTTATTTAATATTTGGACAGCAAATATAGAAAAAAATATTTGTGTCAAAAATCTAGAAGCCAAAATATTCTAAGACAACAAATTTTGTTAATGAACTAAGGCTATTGAAAACCTCTAGGCTTGTGGTTTGACTAGCGTTTTACTGGAAGAAACTACTAGAACCTTGTTAAAGTGTATTTAAAAGAATTCTTAATTACCAAAAAAAATGAAAAGAATTCTTATAACTATAAATATATTGAGAGGATAGACATGAATATGTTCCAGATTCCCTTCAAATTTAGTAAACGGTATCACTATTCATTATTTAAAAATTAAAAATTGGATTTATATTCTATACTTTATACTAGGGTTGGATACAAGTCGAGCATTTCACGAGCTATTCAAGCTTGGCTTGTGAAAAGCTCGATCGGTTCTGTCTAAATCGAACTTCAAGCCAAGATCGAGCCCAATATATAGGCTCGTTTGCTAATTAAGTCGAGCTTGAGCCTAATGAAGCTCAACTCATGAGGCTCACAAGCCTAATCGAGTTTATATTATATATTTATRTAATATTCTTACATTTTATATTTACAATAATAAATAATTTTAAAATTATTAATTTTAATATGTAAAATAACAATTAATTTTTTAATTCTTAAGAAGTTTGGCTCAAACTCCATCCCTACTTTATGCTCTTTCTTCCAACTGTTCAACTTTCAACATTCCAGGACCCCAACATATACATATGAGAATCCTTCTATTTCTTGTTTGCAAGAAACAACTGAGACATTTATTTATCAAAATAACAAAAAAGAAAGAAAGAACTGAGACATTTCTTTCTACAGATAAACCCTTTTTGTATGATCAAGTTATATAGAGTCAATACCTTAGACAAAAAAAGGAGATCATAGCTATATCTTTTATTGGCATATGGTGTTTTTGCCCTTTCTACTTTTCAGACTAGTCCTACATATCCCAGAAGAAAAACCAAAATGTGTACATTTAAATCACTTATGTATTGAGTACAACAAGGAGAAAACTAGGATTTTAATTCCATTAAATGGGATCAAGGTAAAAATGTTTCAAATTCAATACCTTTGATATGTGAACTCCAAGGCTTCTGTGGACACCGGAACATTTGATACATATAAATACTCCAAGGTTTGAAGACCTGATATCCACAAGTTGAAACAAGGCACAAATAATGAATAAATTCACATAAACCTGCTCTCTAAAAGATAAAGGTTCATAATCCTTGATAGATAATCTAGATGTTGATCATTGGATGGATTACTATTATGATCTTCAATCGTGAGATATTGCACAAGTGCACGGAACAACTAACGGTTGGTTAGTTGACTAATAAACATCCAACACATTACAATATAAAGCTACAAAAGTGGTTGAGAAGATAGACAAATGAATATATTTTGCTTATATATGCATATGCATAAATAAATACATGTCTCTCTCTCTCTGTTATATATGTTGCATGTGAAAATTTTTTCTTCATATTAATTACTTGAATTTTAGATATACCATAGTTAAGATAGAAATTGAAAATTAACAAAAGTAACAAYATRATTAAAAATAAAMTTAAMTGCTTGTAGCAAATAACAATTATTATTATTATTATTATTATTATTATTATTATTATTATTATTATTATTATTATTATTATTATTATTATTAAAATTTGTATTCCNAATAACAATTATTATTATTATTATTATTATTATTATTATTATTATTATTATTATTATTATTATTATTATTATTATTAAAATTTGTATTCCATTTCTATCATAAACAAAAGTGACTTTTATTTTAAAAATTATTTTTATTTAATATGATGAATATATAACATTAGAAATATTCTCAAATGTTTTTGACAAAATTCTGTATATTTTCAATTTTTGTGTTCTATCATTTTTTTAAATATTTATTATTCAATTATGACAATATGAGTTTTTTTGAAAAGTTGGATCATTGATCCACCATCTAGATAAGAAAATATCTTTTCTTTTGGATTAGTTTTAAATTAGAGAAAATTATAGTCAGAGACGGTTGTACATTTAAAATTAGGCTATATGTTGGTCCAAAAACCAACAAAACACTAACAACCATCTCTACATTTCAAATTATAAAACCCCCAGCCATGTCACCGGAGGCTTATGTGGCTATTGCCAACATGGGACTCTTAATCCATGTTGGACACAACAAAAAGTTTATACCAAAATTGCCCTTTAATGCTGGGTGATTGGAAAATAAAATAGGGTTTTTTAGTTTCTCTCTCTCTCCCTCTCTCTATCTCTCAATCTCCCTTCCGCTCTTTCACTCTCATAGTCATCTCTCTTCTCAACAACTGTGTGATTTGAAAATAAATAAAAATGGTTTTAGTTTTTGTATTTACGTTCTCTCTATCAATTTCTCTCATTCTCTCTCTACCTATCATTCTCCCTCAATCTCTCTCATTCTCTTTCTCAATCAATCTCTCTTTCTCCCTCAATTTCTATCATTCTCCCTCAGTTTCTCTCCCACTCCCTCTCTTGTTCTTTTTTTTATTTTCTTACACACTTATATGGTACTAATCATACCATATAAAGGAACATGAGATCAACTTGGTATGGTTCAAAAATCATTACACCAATTTGATAAAAATTCACAAGAAACTCTTGGCTATGCAATTTACACAAACTTGATAGAAATTTATAATTTGATTGTACAAATGGTTGGTCCCTTTCGTTCTTTTATATGATTTGATTAATATTGTAAAAGTTTGTAAGAAAAAATTAAAAAAAAAAAGAATGAGAGAAAGACTGAGGATGAATGATAGAGATTGAGGGAGAAGGAGATATTGACCGAGGAGTATGGGAGAAGAATGAGAGAGGTTGAGAGAGAAAGATAGAGAGAGTGAGAGAGAGAATGGGATAGAAACAAAGGTTTTGATTTGGCTACAGACCGAAGCTGAGAGAGTGGGAGAGACAAAGGGAGTAGGAGGTCGAGAGATGACTGTGATAGTGAGAGAGATAAGGGAGGGAGATTGAGAGACAGATGGAGCGGGAGCGGGAGAGAAATTGAAAACCGATTTACGGTATAGGCTTTTTATTGTGTCCAACATGAATTAAGAGTCCCATGTTGGCAACAACCACATAAGCCTCTGATGGCGGCATGGCAGGGGTTTTTATAATTTGAAATGTAAAGCTAGTTGTCAGAGTTTTGTTAGTTTCTGGGCCAAGTTGCAACCTAATTTTAAATGCACAATCGGATTTGACTATAATTTTCCCTTTAAATTATATATTCCATTTACATTATATAAATAATGTTTACTTATCACACTTAATTTTTGTTTGTCTATAATGTCATTTGATCCAAACCACTAACCCACTACTTAAAAAAAGAAAAATAGTTTGATTTCTAGGTTGACATTAAATTTTGTATTACATTTCTATCATTGATAAAACTATTTCTTATGTATAATACTTATTTTTGTTCAATATAATGAATGCATACTATTAGAGATGTACCCAATATTTTATTTTTTTATAAATATATAACATTAAATATGTGCCCAAAATTTTCTCTATTTTTTTTATTTTGTGTTCTTTGTATTTTCTATTTTTAAAAAATTTATTATTTGACTAAGGCATAATTTCATTTCTAGGTAAACTTTAAATTTGGCAATCCATTTTCATCAGTAATAAAAATACTTCTTACATTTCATACTTATTTATTTTAATCTTTTATTATTTCATTATGGCATTATTTATTTATCCATTTGACCCCAAATGGTCGAATTGATTGCCCACCACCGGGAGGGAAGAAAATTGTTTTATTTTCAAATTACTTATTAAAATATTTATTTTTATACTATTAAAATTAATATTGTGGATTTGATTACAAGAATTTAATGATGATAAAAATATATCTTAAATATAAGATTTAATGAGAGAATAGGAAAATATTTTTATTTCCAATTGGTTTTAAATTTTACATTCCATTTCTATTATTAATAAAAAATTCTTATTTATCATACTTATTATTGTTTAATATGTATGTTAAACCATTTATTTTTTAATTTATATTTTTTTCATTTTATTTATTTTTTATTTTATTATTGAATCGTGACAACATGGCTTGACCCATTTGATCCAAAAATGGTTTAATTTCTTACCACCACCTAAATGAAAACACTATTTTTTTATGTAAATTTTAAAAGTATAAGTTTTTATGTTATTGGAATTATTAATTTTTTAAGTGTGAATTTAATTAATAGAACTTAATAATGAGAAGAAATAAAAAAAAATGATTTAAATATATGATTAAATGAACATGAATGCAAGTTAACAACTTAAATGTTGGATTTAATAAGAGGGAATTGAATGCATTGAATATGTCTTTTCTTGCAAACAATCCATATCAAGTACTTACACCCATTTAGGATCTGGAGTGCCACAATCTGCACATATCTTATTGCCTGGTTGGTTCATCAAATCCTCCAATCTTTCTAGTGGACCTGACATTTTAAAATACTGAAATTAAGACAAAATCATTAAGCCATATAATACAAGTAGTAGAGATAGAGGATCCATTAGTTAAGCTCTTCCCTTATGCAGCCTTATTCCCTTTAGGGGTCTCAAATGGGGTGTCAATTTTTTTCATTAAATTTCTGTGTTTTAAGCTTGGAACAATGATTTTGTATTGTATTTCTTTTTTATGAATTGTTTTCTCTAACAACCCTTGAACTTTGCCCAAAAAAAAACACTTTAGATCCTAAAGAATTAAAAGGGCCATTTTTTCCCACAAACTATGATGGAAATACCACTTTAAGGAAATACAATGGATCCCTTAAACAAAGAAAAGTTAATTAAGCAAATTAAGTAAAAGGGACATTACTTATCCATCACTACTCAAGTTTGAAAGGGCCACCTTAATAAAGTTAGTTAAGCAAATTATTTTAGGGTCTATAATGGTATGAGGTAAATTAAGTAAATTACACTAATTAAGATAGTTAAGTAAATTAAGCCAATTAGACAAGGTTTTAAAAATTGACCCAAAAATGGAACCACTTTGACCACTAGTCTCTGAGTCAACGGTTTGATCGTTTGGTCCAAACAAATAAGCTCGTGACATTTTGTAAAATATAAAATAAAAAATTAAAATAATTAAAATAAAAAATGACCTGAAAACCATTTCACCAGGTCAAACAGATTAGTAATTCAATCGTTCGGATCAACAATTTGTGGACCAAGTCTTTGGAAAATTTTGGGCCAAGTATAATATGGAATTGAATGGCTGACTAGTTCATGGGCCAAATGGTTCGACTACCCAAGTTAACGATGATTTTAAAACCATGCAATTAAGTGAATTAATTAATTGATTAAGTAAATTAAGCTAATTAACTAAGTAAATTAAGTCAACTAAGTGGATGAACTATTTGATTAAGTTAATTAGGTAAATTAAGCTAAGTAAATAGAGTAATTAAATTAAATAAATTACACTAATTAAGATAATTAAGTAAATTAAGCCAGCTATGTAAATTAAGCAACTGAATAGGACAGTCCAATGCATAAGGCTCCCACCAATGCATGGTCTAGGAGGGAAAAATGTACATAGCCTTACTATTATACAAATAGAGAGACTATTTCCAAGATTTAAACCCTGTCACTCAAATGCAATTGAATAAGCAAATTAAATTAATTAGGGAAACAAAGTTAATTAAGTAAATTAAATAAACAAATCTAATCAATCTAAATAAGTAAATTAAGGCAATTAAGTGAATTAACTGGTTTATTAACTAAACTAACCTAAACAAATAGAGCAATTAAATTAAATAAACTACACTAATTAAGATAACTAAGTAAATTAAGTCGAGTAAATAGAGTAATTAAATAATCAAAGCTAGTAAGTAAATTAAGTTAATGTTAATTAAGTAAATTATTATCGAGTTACTAAGATAATTAAGTTAATTAAGTAAAGTAAGTTATTGTTAATTTACTATTAGTTAAGATAATTAAGTTAGTGTTTAAGTAATAATGCACTCTTAATCATTGTTAATTATTTACTTTTAAATCAATTATTGTTAATTTAGTTACTCTGGTAATTAAGTTAGTGTATAAGATCAGGCCATATTCTCCAAATTGTGATTGAATATTTTATTCCAGTTTGAATTGGAGGCTGCTTCAATCAGTACAAACAAAAACCTATTTCTCTGGAAATTTGCAAATCAGGTTGGTTTTTCATAGTTCAGCACCATCTGACTCATCAATCAAGTTGGTAATCCATTCAGAATTGAAGGGTTTTGATCCTTTTCATAGTTCGAAAGGCCTGAAAGTTGCTATTTTTTGAAGATAAATAAAGAAAATTTTATTGCTAAAAAGAAGAAAATACATAATAACTAGGTGACAAGAATACAAGTGAAGCAAAACATAAACCACAAAAAACAAAACTTTCAGAAACAACAAACAACAGACACCAGAACTCCTTTTATGAATTCAGAGAAGTCCAGAAATCAGCACCAAAGTCCTCTTTCTTCAGCCCATGAAACTCTGGAAGCAGAAGAAACCAACCAATAACTATCGAACTGATGACAGCCACCACCACTTCCATCCTTTTCTTTTTCTTCCTTAAAAATTCTTCTGTTTCTTTCCTTCTATATCTCCCAACAAACAATAAAGGGAATACAGGTCAATAAAATCTTAGTCTTAATACCCCCTTGGATTCTTGGACCACAACTAAAAATTTCAGTCGGATCTGACATAGAGCACCTATCCACCTTGAATAGCTTGAAAAAGTAGGACCAAACTGGAGTTGTAAAACTAGATTGAAGCAATAGGTGAATAACATCTTCCTCTCCAGCAAAAGACAGCACACATCTACTTGGAAACCGATAACCTCTGAACTTTAAGTTGTCCTAAGTAAATATACAACCTCTAGCAATCAGCCAAGCAAAGGCTTCAGCCCCTGGTGGCACTGGTTTCCCCCAAACAACCCTAACTGGATCAGCCTCCACCTGATTTCTAATCAAAGCCGAATATATTGATTTGACTGTGAACTTCCCATCCTTACACTCTTTCTATAATCTGATATCTGTAGTTCAGGGATTGATCTCCAAGGCCTGAAGCTTTGCCAACAGCTCCAAACACTCCACCATCTCCCAGTCGAAAAGAGAACTTCTAAAATTTGGATTCCAAACCATAGAACCATTAATTAATTTATAGCATTCTGAAACCCAGGTTGTATAATCTTGGGCATATTTCACAGAATTTATCGCCTTCCATCTTTCTAATGGCTCCCAAATCTCTTCCTCCTCAAAATCTCTCTCCAACCACTCCCTAACCCCTTCCTCCACTTTTTCTTTTGTAGTGTTGAGATATTCTTACTACTGTTCTGATTAAAATTACTTTAGAACTACTTCTTTGATTCATTTATGGACTTCGGATTCACTCTTGTTCTCTTTTTGGAATGCAACTTTTGAATACCTTGCTATTTGGACTTGTTCCTTAGAGAATTTTTCTTCTTCAATCATTGGTACAGTTTCTCAGTGTGTAGGAAGATTCCAGATTCTTTTTTACTTGGAAAAATGTGATTTTTGTCCAGTTGTGGACTCAGCTCCATTACTATTACAGTGTTGACCTTTGAATTGTTTGAAAAATGGCTAAAAAGATGGATGTTATTCTTGTAAAGTTCAATGGAATTAACTACAACATGTGGAAGTTCCACTTTGACTTCTTTGTGATTTAGCACTATTCTTGTAACCAAATAAGGTCAAAGTGTTTATCACAAATAAAGAACTAATAGAGAAAGAAGAGAGCCATACAAGGCACAAGCCTAACAAAAAGAAGCTTTTAAAGGAAGAAACTCCCCCCCCCCCCCCCCAAGTTAGCTTGCCCAACAAACCACTTGCGAAAAGAAGCTATATTAGAGTAAACCTGCCCTAAACAATTACTAACATAAAGCCAAACGAAGGGGAATTACTAGAAGATAAGTCCTTGAAATAAGGAATGTCAAATGCAGCCTAAGACCTGTTCCCAAACATAACCCCCTAACATGCAAAATTACAAAAATACCCTTGCTGTCTAGAAATGTAAGAAAACCAAATAAGTCTTGTCCAATAGCAAACTCAACCACACAAAGAGCATCTTAAGGTGGATTGGACATAAATGTCAGGCAACTCTTCAACGTTTGCCAAGTTTGAGAATCTACTTGTACTTTTTTGTAGCAAGATATATTTTTAAGAGGACAAATGCCATCACAAATCAATTATTCTACAAATCCAAATCAGAAATTCAGAAATAACCCCCCCACCCCCATGTCTTAATAAGAAATCTGAAATAGTGTGCTTCACTACATTCCCCTCGATAACTAAGAACTCCATGATAAATTTTTGTTTTATCTCGCAATTGTCAGTTTCGCATGTCACAACCAAGTTGCAAACCACTAACCCAACTTCAATTATCTCTTCTCTTTCATAATGATCTCAAGAATTGAATGTTCATCATCTCCCTATAACTATAGACACAATTGCAGTCTTTATCCACAAATCATCAAAATGGAGGAAAAACAACAAAACTCGATTTTTTTTCTTAAAGAATTATAATTCATGCAGAGAAGATGAAGAAGAAAATGAAAAAAAAAATACCTTGATGATCTTTGTGATCGGTTTTTTCTTCAGGGGTTGTCATCGGGAACACTTGATCTTTCAGATTGGTTTTTTCTTCGGGGGTCATCATGTGGGACACTCGATCTTTCGAACGACCTTTGTTATCATTTTTATCTTCGTGATTCGTCACATGGAACACTCGATCTTTCCGACGATCTTTGGCATCAATTTTCTCTTCCGAGGTCGTCACGTGGAACACTCGATCTTTCCGACGACCTTTGGCATCATTTTTTTCTTCAGGGGTCGTCATGTGGGGCACTCGATCTTTCGAACAATGTTTGGCATCATTTTTTTCTTCGGGGGTCGTCACATGGAACCATCGATCTTTCCGACGATCTTTGGCATCAATTCTTTCTTCGGAGGCCATCACATGGGACACTCGATCTTTCGGACGATCTTTGGCATCAATTTCAATTTTTTCTTCGGGGATCGTCACATGGAACCCTCGATCTTTCCGATGATCTTTGGCATCAATTTTTTCTTTGGAGGCCATCACGTGAGACACTTGATCTTTCGAATGATCTTTGGCATCAATTTTTTCTTCAAGGGTCGTCACATGGAACCCTCGATCTTTCCGACGATCTTTAGCATCAATTTTTTCTTCAATGGGCATTATGTGGAACACTCGATCCTTCGGACGATCTTTGGCATCAATTTTTTCTTCGGGGGTCGTCATGTGGAACCCTCGATCTTTCCGACGATCTTTGGCATCAATTTTTTCTTCGGGGGTCATCATGTGGAACAATCGATCTTTCCAACGATCTTTGGAATCAATTTTTTCTTCGGGGGTCGTCTTGTGGAACATTCGATCTTTGGGACGATCTTTGGCATCATTTTTTTCTTCGGGGGTTGCCATGTGGAAGTGGAACTTTCGATCTTTGGAACGATCTTTCGCATCAATTTTTTCTTCGGGGATCGTCATGTGCAACAATCGATCTTTCCAACGATCTTTGTGATCAATTTTTTCTTCGGGGGTCGTCATCTGAAACAGTCGATCTTTCCAACGATCTTTGGGATCAGTTTTTTCTTCGGGGGTTGTCTCATGGAACACTCGATCTTTCGGATCGGTTTGTTCTTTCGGGATCGTCATCTGGAACACTTGATCTTTAGGATCGGTTGTTTCTTCTGGGGTCGTCATGTGGAACACTTGATCTTTCAAACGATCTTTGGGATCAGTTTCTTCTTCCAAGGTCGTCATGTGGAACACTTGATCTTTCAGACGATCTTTTGGATCGGTTTCTTCTTCCAGGGTCATCATGAGGAACACTTGATCTTTCAGATGATCCTTGGGATCGATCTTTTCTTCTGATGTCGTCATCTGGAGCACTCGATCTTTCGAAAGATCTTTGGGGTCGATTTTTTCTTCAGGGGTCGTCATTTGGAGCACTCAATCTTTCAGACCCAGATCATCAAACACCAGTGCAACCTGTAATGAATCATATCTAGAACACTCGACCATTTAGAACACCCAATCTTCTAGACTCAAATTATGAAACACCACAATAAACTGAAACAAATTGTCTTCCCAACTTCTTCACTGCATTAACATCATCATGAAATAATTGAGAAAAATTATAAGGTCCATTTGTATGCATAAATAAAGAAAACATAGAAATCATAATGATTAAAACTTAAAAGGAAAACATAGAAACTATAACGATTAAAACTTAAAAGGAAAACATAGAAATTATAACGATTAAAACTTAAAAGGAAAACATAGAAGCAACACAAAAATAGATTACAATCAAAACTAAGGAAAATGAGAACAATTAAAACGAGCCCCTGCATGTAGAAGAACACGTCAGTTTGCCAATAATGTTCATAGAAATTAGAAACAAAACTAAGAAACTGATGAACAAAAGGATGTTAAAAAATGGAATTGAACCTAGAAGAAAAGTGTTGGATTCAAGGAAGATTTTAACTTAGAAAAATTTCTCAAAAATCATAAAGAAAATGTGAGATCAGAAGAGCCTGTACCTGTCTTTTTCATCGTCTAAAAAAATTTTAAATTTCATTTTTGTTGATTTTCTTCCATTAATTTGCCAAACAAAATGTGAATGACAACTATAAGAAAAGTGTTGGATTCATGGATGATTTTATCTTACAAAATTTTCACAAAAATCATAAAGAAAATGTGAGATCAGAAAAGCTTGTACCTGGATTTTTCGTCGTCTAAAAAATTTTTAAATTTCATTTTTGTTGATTTTCTTTCATTAATTTACCAAACAAAATATGAATGGCAACGAGGTCAAAGCGGAGATTCGGAGTGGAAAAGGAATATGTGGTTCTTCCATTATAACGTATATATTATCATCAATATCATATATGTAATACAACATCAATTGATAATATGATATGAAAATATCATGATATTATTACCTATAATCAATTGAAATTTTAAATAAAGTTATAATATTATATTAATATAACAATATATCATAACTATATTATCATATCATAATAACAATATCGTATATGATATTATAATTAATGGATATGGTTAATATTAATATATTATATTCATATTGCATTATCATACATAATATAGTAATAGTTGATTGATAATAATTAATGATACCATTAATTGTTATTCAATTATAATGACAAGTATATAAATATATGGTTATTACTAACAATTATAATATGGGTTATATTATATTTTTATCCATAATAATAATATTAGTATAATATCATATATACTAATTACATTATAATAAAAATGCATTGCACTTTGTTAATTGATATATTATGCAACAGTTAAATATAATTATAATAACAATAATAATGAAAATACTATTTTAATAATTTTTATTATTTAATAATAATACATATCTAAATATGGCTTTTTGCAATAATATTCAATAGAAGCAATGGGCTAGTTCTATGGAGGCAAATCATTGTTTTATTATATATGGCTGGGTTAACCTGATAAAAATATTACTGTTTATTTCTATAAATCGTGTGATTATTAGTATGTGACTAATGTTTGATATCTTATTAATGGTCAATTGTATATCATAGCACAATGTGTTGAGTTTAATATACTATCTCATATAACAACTTAATAGTATCCAATAATATGATAGAATATCAAACTATATTACAATGTCTATTATCATGAGATAACAGATATCAATTTTTATATAATCTTAACGTGGGTTTACTAAATATAATATACAACTAATGATATAATAACATACAAATTGTGCAAACCTTATTAATGTTTATTGAAAAATTATCATATTATATTAATATTGTCAATATAATTATAATCATATCAACGATTATTATTAGAGGTGTAAATCGGGTTGCATCAGCCCAGCCTGATGGTCACGAGTCGTGCCACGACACGGCACAATTGTAAGGACCATTGTAGAATTCAAAAATTGCAACCCCCCATAGCATCTTACCTGTGGATTTGGCATCAATCCTTGATTAGGATTCATCCCACCTGTACAGTGGGGATAAGAATTCTGAGATGGACTAAATAATCATTCTCCTTAAATATTATTGCAATAATTATTATAGAGATGTACAGACAGGCCTAATGCAAAATTCTAAATTCTACTGCAACTATATAAACATTCAAAACTTCAAAAACCCACACCCTATACACCCATATCCGCCTGTGAATTGGCATCAATTCCAACCTAGCACCAACCCCAACTGTATTTTAGGCCTATAAATTCTGACCCTAGGCTAAATGGTCACTCCCTAATTATTAATAACCAAACATATTATAAAATACATATATCATCAATGGACATATGATGTGTCCACATTGATTATCCTATATTTTAATCAAATATAATATTATACGATGTGTTAATAATATCATCATTAATGATTATTTATGATATCATTGTCACATCTTATAATGATTATGATAACTAACCATTATATATTAATATGTTATACTAAATTACCATATATGATATCAATATATCATATTATACACTACATATTTGGTATAAAAAGGATAATATCATTATAAGCATAATATAAGTATGATAATTATATTAGTATGAATTATGATAATATTATACATAAATATATATTACTATTATAATATTATAACTAGTATATTGTAACTATGATAATATGGTTATTAAATTATATCAATAACCATATCAATTGGAATAATAAAATATTATTAATAAATCAATTGGATAATAATATAACTCATTAATAATTAACTATTACCCATATAATATAGAATATTTTAATAATATTGAGTATGATAATGCTATTATCATATCATAATATCATATCATAACATGTAATATGGCTATATTAGTAACACTACGTGGATATAGTATTATAATTTTATAATTTATAATATAATCATAGTTTTCAAGGCGAACCTAAGCGACAGGAGAGCTTAGTTGCTTGGTCGCCTAAGTATCGCCTAATATTTAAAAGAAAAATAAAATAAAAATAGGATGAACTCTAAAGACATATAGCTTAGAGCTCTCTAAATAAGAACAAAACATCATGCCTTCTGTGATCGATTTGTCTTTCTTCTTCAAAGACATACATCTTAGAACTTGACGATGATAGATTTTAAACTCATCTTCGAATATCACATCTATATCTGTCAAAACTCACCTTCCGATCTTCGTATATTTTATTTATCATAAACCTTAAAAAGATAAGAAATTAATAAAAAATTATTATAATATAAAAGAAATAAAAATAATGATTCAGTGCATCACCTCTATATTTATATAATAGACTTAAAATATAAAAAAAATATTAAATATGAAAAAATCATATGTTACAATACATCAAATGGCGTTTAGGCAACAAAAATTTCAAAAAGCGCTTATATCACCTTAACAACTATGAATATAATATTATAAAAATATGACATACCAAAGTGTTGATATTATTGATTATAATAGTAACACATATTAATAATTAATATAATATCACATACCAAAATATATGGTATTATCATATCGCATACCATAATATAACTATTATTATTTTAATAATATTCATATAACTATAATTATACTACTTATATGACCAATAATTAGTAATATACCTATATAACCAATAGGATAATATTATACATTATACTATTGGTATCATAATATATGTGAGTATTGTTATAGTATAATTATATGATATATATCATATGGTTATACATTGTAGTGTTATCATGTTTTGCATAATATATATTAGTTAAAATATCCTAAGTTCGTATGATTATAGTATATTAATATTATTATGATAATATGAAATATTTCATATTATCAACATTGATAACAAGATATAATATTATTATATCATAATATGGTGCATTATAATAATCCTACATTATTATAATATTAGTAGTAATATTGGTACTATATCATATCAATATTATAGTATAATATTAATTATTGATTATCAACATTAAAATATTATTATAGCTAATACAAGGATAGTTATCATAATAACTATTATTACTATATCCCATATCAATATGTTAATAACATTATTAGTATCGTAATATTAATATTTTTATAATATTATAATATTCATATTATAATAATATGTTATTATACTAATGATAATTTGATACTATTATATAGTAAGATATGATATAATGCTATTACACATCCATTATACTATCGATAATAGTTATTATATCATATCAATTGGGAGAATATGTTATATATTGTTAATATATGATAATATTACAATATCCCAATATACTATCATTATCCATAGTATGATATCATATATCAATATTATGCATTGATATCAAGCCCAATATAATATTATGGTGTATTACAATATCGTAAATGATATGAGATAACCATATTATGAATATTAAGGATTTTGCAATTAAGACCAATAGTATTATATTAGTAATATTTTTTTATTGCATATTATCATATAATATCATGGTAATATTATGGTTATTATAATATGAACACATCTACTTATATACTTAAAGCATATGGCTTAGTCCCCTGTGCTCGACATGTGTAATAAGCGTGCACCAGATCCAAAGGAAATAATCTTTTTTTCTGGTAATAAGCAAGGCCGAATCACAAGCCTTTTTACAACTTGACACATATGTCTAATAAACAAAAACTCTCTACCAGTCTCAGCTCTCCCCCTCTCTCTTGCAAACCTCTTAGGTTTCTTACAAGTTACGATGACACGTATGTCTGACAGACATAGTATCTGACAAATACAAAGACTCTTTCCCAGTCTCGGCTCTCCCCCTTCTCTCAAATCCTCTCTTGCAAAACTCTTACATTTCTTACAAATTACAACAGCCAGAGCCTCTTACAATTACAACAGCCAGAGTCTCTCAATCTCTCCCAATCTCGGATCTCCCCCTCTATCTTACAAACCTCTTAAGCTACACAGTCTCTGATAGTCTCTCAATCTCTCCCAGTCTTCAGCCTTAATTCACTTTGAAAGTTCTCAGACATTAAAAGCACAGATAGAAAGCCTACGCTCCACTTTGTTGTGCAAGAAGTAGTCTAGAGCGAAGGGAAACGCTGTGTGATCAATAGGAATCATAGTCTCGGCAAAAGTTACAACTAAAGCAGCAGCAGCAACAACAGTAGTGAGAGCTTCAAGGCTTCAGCTACAAAAGAAGAAAGATAAAGGGAATATATAATGCTTGGGTTGTTGATGGTCAAAAGACTAAGCGTTAAGTTTTTTAATGTAAAGAAGGCCGCAACAGTAGACTATGACGCTTGCATCAAAAGATGCTCTATTCTAGCAGACTGCATTGTTGAAATTCGGGAGATTTTTTAGAGATGTAGTATCAACGAGGGAGGTGCATTTGTAACGGAGATGAAAGGGTTCGTAGATATAGCTGAAGAAGAGGTTTAAGGCATTGAGGGAGGAACAAACCAGGGTGATGGAGCTTGTGAAGAGAACAATGGAGTATTATCAGGCAGGGTCTTCGAAAGATAAAGGAGCTCACCCACTTCAGTTATTCATTATAATCAAAAATTTTCTAGCCATGGTTGATCAGGCATGTGTAGACATTACTCGGGAGTTGCAGAGGAAGAAGATAGATAGCGTTGATACATTAACATAGATGTCACCCATAAAGAAGATTACAATAAGGTTTCCACAATTGCTGCTTTATTTCATGTTTGATAAATCTAGGACCTCCTCTTTCGGTGGTAGTGACAGTGATGGTGAAACCCCCTCTCTCTCTCCCCTCCCTCTCTACTCTCTCACGATTTTCTCTCTCCTCCCTCCATCTCTCTCTTTGTTTCTTCCGATGGTAGCAATGTGGTGCGTATCTTACACTACTTTTACAACATTCGACTGCAGTAGCAATGACAGTAACCATTTCGTATCTTACACTACTCGCAAGTAACATCTTAACTAATAAATGTTGCGAGGTAACATCTCTCCATTTTTTTCACCTTCTTCCTTTATTTGTTCCTATTTTAGGATTTCTTTCAACTTTTTGTTACTAACGTTTAATCTGTGTCTATTTTAGGATAACCAATGTCTACGTTTTGGGGTTGTTTAATGTTTATGGTGGAATTATAATAATATCTTTCTTGACACTGCACTACATTCACTTAATGATTGTTTGTCTTTACATGCCATTTATCTCTTATTTATATCCCCCTCGGTTATTTTGAATGCATGCTCCTCTTCAACTCTCCTCTCTGTTCTTTTCCTTCTACTTCTTCAACTCTCCTCTTTGTTGCAAGTATTTACTAATTTTCTAATGCTATTTGTAGTGCTAACACTTTGTAGAATTATTGATTTTTTGTATACACAGGTTTTGCCTTGTTATTGCTAATACTCTTATAATAGCCTTTACTTCCATGTGTTTAATGTTTTTTCTTTAATGCTGGTAGTTGTTAATGCATTTATTTCCAAATGCTATTTGTAGTGCTAAAACTTTGTAGAATTATTGGATTTTGGTATACCCAGGTTTTCTCTTTGTTGCTATTACACTTACAATAACCATTACTTCCATGTGTTTAATGTCTTTTCTTTAATGTTGGTAGTTGTTAATGCATTTATTTCTTTTAGTTGTTCTTTTTTTTTGTCTTTTATTTTATTTTTGGTTGTGTTTTATTTTATTTTATTTTTTATTACATGGGAGCACTGATGCAAAACCTTTTTTTCTTTTGAGTTCTAAGTGTTTATTGTCTTTTCTAACTTGTATTACATGTTGCAAAATGTTTTTTCTCTTTTACTTGAACTACCTTCTTCTAATTCTTATTTCATAATCTTCTTGCACTTTTCATGGTTCTCTTTTTCTTCATGTAACTATATTTGCATTTCTTTGTTTCAGTTCACTTTTTTTTTCATTTCTTCCTAAGATTTTTTTGCATATTTTCTCATGTTTCAGGAACAATAGTGCATTTTTTATTTTAGGGAGAACATTTTTTTATTTTGGATATTTGTTGAATATTGTCCTTTTATATTCGGCCTGAGCTTCCATACTTTTATTTACTAGGATTATAAGTTAGAACTTAAACTTTTTTATCCTCTATTTTTTTAAATCAACCTGCTATTTCAGTTTCATTGGACTTCTATAAATTCAAACATTGGTTGAATTGTGTATTTTTCCAACTATTTAAGATTTAAAAGCATGTATGAATTTTATCTGAACTGTGTATTCTAAATGATTATTTATCTTGTAAAAAGAGAGAATAGAAATCTCAAGAGAAGTCTAGAATTAAGAAAAAAAGGATATGATTGTGGATCTGATTTTAAGAAAATCCAAGTGAACCAATCTGTTTGATTACTAAAAATAACTAACACCTAGAATTAGACAAATCCACTATAAATTTATAATTCCTGATATCTCTTATTCAACTCAAATTATGATTATACCACCCAAAACACCCATAGAAGGAAGAAAAGCTCATTTTCTATTTCTCATCTCCCAAATAGCTTCAGTTAATCAATTATCAATCCTCTACTTAAATAAAAACTAAAATTTGTATTTTCTGCAGCATATCCACACAAACTAATATTTCTTCTTCAGCATTATGAGAGCTGTAATAAGTCTTATATATTCCTGACAAGTAATCATTTGATAAAACTTTAATCATTGAGAACATAGAGGAAGCGAATAAAGTCATAGTCTAACCCTGATACACTCATACAATATGTTGATACCATACAATCACCTCAACTACATAATAAACACCTAAAACCATAGAAGAAAAATGGTAAATAAAAACAATCAACCAAGAACATATTATATAAGCTTAATCATTTTGGATAACACTTAGAAAAGGAAAAAAATCTTTCTAGAAAATCAAACAATACACTAAAATAGCATATCCAAGCCATTGGTGGCTTAAGGTTTCTTATTATAGAATAAGAGATGTTTATTCTGTCTTTTTTGGGAGGGGTGCATTCATTCTGAAACCAAACAACTTCAAGTGGGGAACAAGGGGGAAAACCCCTGGTCTTTCCCATGAATTAAATGAGAAAACGGGACAATGTTAGAACTCATGTGAATTTATTATGTTGAACCTGAATGAGATATGTCAGAGGAGATTATATCAACCACATTGCTGGAGGTTCAGGCAAAATCCTCAGACCTGCCATCATGTGCATTGCCTATGTGGCTGCAAGATTTTTGGTCACTTTCTCATTTGTTAGACCAATATTTGGTCAGTTAAAATCATACAAGAAAAATGGAAAGGAACCTTTCTAGAAAATCAAACAATACACTAATAACATATCCAATCCCTTGGTGGCTTAAGGTTTCTTATTATAGAATAAGAGATGTTTATTTTGTCTCTTTTGGGAGAGGGTGCATTCATTCTGGAACCAAACAACTTCTTGCGGGGAAGAAGAGAGAAAACACCTGGTCTTTCCCATGAATTAAATGAGAGAATAAGACAATGTTGGAATTCATGTGAATTTATTATGTTGAACCTGAATGAGATATGTCAGAGGAGAGTGTATCAACCACATTGTTGGAGGTTTAGGCAAAATCCTCAAGACCTTCCATCAGGTGCATTGCCTATGTGGCTGCATGAGTTTTGGTCACTTTCTCATTTGGTAGACCAATATTTGGTCAGTTATTTTTCCTTCCTAAAGAATGCAAAATCAGCCATAAACTGGTTCTAGGATAGTTACCTATGCACCAGGCACAATAAGGTTCTAGGGGGCATGTCACAACGAGACAATCTGATGATGCAATGCCAATTGGCAAAAAAAGAGCTACTCACTAAAATTCAGTTTGGTATAAATAGGGTTCTAGGGTAGTACATGATTTTTAATTGAAAATTCAGTTCGGTATCTTGTATTACAATAAATTTAAAGGATTTATCTTGAAACCCAAGAAAATAAATAGTTTTTTAAATCCCAAAATTTTCATAATTTGATCAATTTTTATATGACCATATTTTAAATAAACAACCACTCCTTTGTTTCTCCGTTGCCTGTGCTCAACATGGGTTCTTTCTGCTAGTATTATAACTATGGAATTATCATATCATTGTAATATATTATTCCATTATTAGTAAACATATGATATTATCCTATTATTATAACTATATGTAACATATTATATTTGTATAGTTATAATAATATGATATCTCAACACACTAGTGTCTACAACCCCACATCCTCATGGACTAGTACTAAACTGACTGTCTCCTCTCCTACCAACAAGTATAGGAAGAGATTTTCTCTTCGATTCATTTGAATGAGCAACAATGATAAGGCCAAGTATGCCTTTAGTTCATCAAGGGCCTTTTAGTAGTCCTCTGACCATTGGAAATCTTTCATGTTTTTAATGGTCCGAAAGAAGAATAAGCACTTGTTGGTTGATCAGGACATGAACCAATTGAGGGTAGAGGTGTAAATCAGGTCGTGTTGTTTGCGGCACGGCACGGCCCAACCCAACATTGGACCTGCTTGACACGGCATGGCATGATAACCCATGGGTCATGCTAGGTCTGGCACGATGGTCCATGTCGTGCTGGGCCTGGGGTTCAAAGTTCATGGACCGGTATGGCACAACACAACCAAGCAGGTCGTGTCGCCCGTGACCCGACACGACACGACCCATATATATTATTTATATATATAATATAATAATATATTTATATATATAATATAATAATATATTTATATATAATATATTATATATTATATAAATTATAATTATATAATAATATATAGTATATAATATATTAATAAAATAAACATTTTTTTTTCAATTTTATTATACTAATTTATTTAATTATTGTATATATAAGCAATTGTATACATCAAAATTCATATAAAATTAAAATTTTAAGTTTTTCTATTTTTTTAAATAAATAGGCAAAAATAGCTTTGGCCTGATCCATGGCTTGGCTTGGGCCAAGGCTTGGCCCATGGGCTAACTCGTCCCACAACACAACACGGCATAGGCTCGCATGGGCTTGGGCTTGGGCCATGGGCCGTGCTAGACCGGCCCCCAAACTTTTCACTAGGGAGGGCGACACGACCCGTGGCGGCCCACAGGTTTATACCTCTACCTGAGGGTTACAATGTGGTCAGTAAGCTTTTGAGTCTCATTAATCGATCGCAGGGTTCTATGTCGAGGATGGCCTGAATTTTCTAGGGATTGGCCTCAATGCCTCATTGAGTGACTACAAAGCTAAGGAACTTACCTAAGGTGAACCCAAAGGTACATTTGGTGAGGTTCAACTTCATATTATATTTCCTTAATACACTGAAGGTCTCACCGAGGTAAACAATGTGTTGGCTTGTTTTGAGGCATTTGACAACTATGTCATCGATAGAGGCCTCAACATTTCATCCAATATGATCTTTGAAGATTTTGTTCACCAACCTCTAGTATGTGTCTCCAATGTGCTTCAGTCTAAATGCCATCACCTTGTAGCAATAGGTGATGTATTTAGTGATGAAGTACGTCTTCTCTTCATTACTAGGGTGCATCTAGATTTGGTTGTAGCCTGAAAAACCTAAAAAGGTGTCCATAAAGTTGAGAAGTTCATATCTTATGGTGGCGTTAACCAAGTGATTTATTCTTGGCAAGAGAAAGTTGTCTTTGGGGCAGGCCTTATTGAGATCTATGAAATCAATGCATATGTGTCATTTCCCGTTAACTTTCCTAACCATGACCACAATAGACAGTCATATAGAATAGTGTACCTCTCTGATGAAGTCGACATTGAGTAACTTGTCCACCTCCTCTTCAATCACTTTATAGTGCTCTTGTGCAAAGTTCCTCTTCTTTTGTCAAAATGGCTTATAGCTTGGGTCCATGCTCAGCCTATGAGTAATGACCGAGGGGTCAATTCTTGACATATCAATGGCAGACCAAGCAAATACATCAGAATTGGCTTTAAGGAAGCTTACCAGTTCAGAAATTTTATCTTAAGGGTGGAGAAACCCGAATTGTATAGTTCTTTCGAGCTTAGCCTCGTCTATGGGAATTGAGATGAGGTCTTCTACAGGGTGACCTCAACTGGAGAGTTCATCCTTGAGGTTGATATTATCACAATAGTCAACCTAATATCATATTATAATATGATATGATATTATACTAGCATATTACTGAGGGTAATTTCCATATAACTATTACAATATTAATAAATATGATTAACCTATCCTAGTATGCTATTACCAATTGGATAATGTGGATATCATCAATTTATATTATATTCTTGTATATAATATCCATATGCGGTGGCTAATGTTCCCATACTTGTCATATAGTATGCTACCCTATCTATATGATACTAGTGTGGTGTTTATGCCTATATGTTGATATAAAATTATCATATAATATGTCATGTTGGATACCATTCCAAAATTGTAAGGGGCCACAAACCTTAGGGATTTCAGACCAATCAATCTCTTGAACAACTTCTATAAAATTTTGGCAAAAGTGTTGGCAGAAAGAATGAAATTGGTGTTGAGTAGTATAATTTCAAATAATCAGTATGCCTTTGTTCCAAGGAGGCAAATGCTTAACTTTGTCCTTATAGCAAATAAGCTCATTGACTCAAGATTAAGGGAGGGAACTCCAAGTCTTATAGTTAACTTGGACATAGAAACAACATATGATCATGTAAACTGGAGGTGTCAGTCTTAGGGACCATTAAGGTTAACCTAAGACATCTATTTCTTCTTAAGGAATAGCAAGATGACTATGGGCTTCTACTCATGTAATAGGCATTTTCAAATCTGATTTGGAAAGTAGAAATTTGCGAACATTTTCATAATAGGCATATTTACCGACATGTACAACAATTTGGAGCATATATTAGATATTAATAGTATTTAAAAAGAATCATGTTATTGTTTATCAAGTTATATATTATCTCAACAAAGTGATATAATTATAAGGTGACCACAATTTCTAGGTTATTATAACTCCTTTTATATGTATTGATTTATATATACAAATAAATCTAGACTAATTGGTAACTCACGATGATTATTGTACATATTATACAATACTATATTTATTGTCTATAATATCCATATTATGGGCCCATTTAATAGGGCCCTTTAATATAACCCATTGGTTTGTGTAAGCAAATGTATTATTATAATTGTGAAGTGTCTATGTGGCCTAGACTGTAATAGTTATATTGACAATATATTGATATCATAGGTCATAACTATTACTATATTTACCTTTACATGATCACCTTTGGCCACCGCAATCTCATATAATATTGATTATCAAGTGGTATGTAATGGCATATCCACATATACCCATACAATATTATTAAACACATAGTCCTTTATCATTATTAATTGTCTTGTTTACCTATGATCACATAATCAATGATATGCGATTATATTATATACTAGCACAGACCCGTGTTGCACGGGAAAATCTAAAAGATTTACTACTTTTATTTTTCATTTAATGATGATTTAAAAAAAAATAATTATTGTTAATTGAATATGAACAAATATTTTTTAATAAATTTAGTTTTATTAATAATTTGTAGTAATTTTAATAATTTTTTCTTTTATTATTTTTAAATGAAATTTTGATTAATTTTAAATAAATAAAAATAATTATAAATGATAACATTTTTATTAATTCCACTAATAATTAACAACTAGTAGGGACCCATGCAATGCACGGGAAAATCTGAAAGATTTAATAATTTTATTTTTCATTTAATGTTGATTTATAAAAAATAATTATTGTTAATTGAATATGAACAAATATTTTTAATAAATTTAGTTTTATTAATAATTTGTAGTAATTTTAATAATTTTTATTCTTTTTATTATTTTTAAATAAAATTTTGATTAACTTTAAATAAATAAAAATAATTATGAAAGCTAAAATTTTTATTAATTCCACTAATAATTAACAATTATATAGGAATGACAACGGGGTGGGTTCAAGGTAGGGCACCCCATCCCTTTCCCTGCCCCATAGTCAAGGCACTCTACCCCATCCCCGCCCCATCCCTAGTGTCACACGGGTTCAAGGCAAGGTAACCACTCCTCATCAATGATGGAGAATCCTCGAATTTCCTTGCCCCACCCCAATATTGGGTGGGTTCAAGTAGAGGTGTAAATTGGGTCGTGTTGAGTTGGCAGAACACGACACACATGTGGCCCGCACAAAGTGCAAGTCATGTTGTGCTGGCCCATGAGGCATCCTAGGTTGTGCCTCCCTCCTCTAAGATAATTTGGGGGGTCGGTTCAGCACAACCCACGGCTCGAGCCCGCATGGGCCCGTGCTGTGCCATGGGTCAGGCTAGTCCATGGGCTGGGCCTTGGGCCAGGCCATGCTGCACACCAAGCCAAGCTCAAGGCAAGGCACCCACTCCCCGTCCAAGGTTTTTCAAAATGGACCGGATAGGGAACCGTTCTAGGGTCGAATGGTCAGATTGTTCGGTCTGAACGGATGACCCTCTCTAACAAAACAATAAAAAATTAGAAAAACAAAAAAAGGCCAAAAACTGTTGTCCAGATTGATGGTTCAACCGCCCAGGTCAGCGATTCGCTAACCAAATAAACAGTTTTTGGACAAAAAGCAATTTTTAGGTGAAACAGTGTCTGGTTCCCAATTTTTCTGGTCTAACCATTTGGTTTGATCCAGTTTTCAAAACACTGTCCCCATCAACCCAATATTCGATTTCATGATAGAAAAGATCAAAAGGATATATTGAGTATCAACCACATGTTAAATTTCTAAAAGTAACTAAATTTTCTTTAACATTAAGAAATGTAATTTTATTAAAATTTTAGAAAATTTATTGTACTTGTATAATTTTGAAAATTTATTCAAATTTATTTAAATTTTTATTAAATAACTTATTTTATTTTAAATGGTTTACTTACAGAATTATACTAATTTATCTTATAATTTCTAATATAAACTAACAAATAATTTTTTTCTAATATTATACTAATTTGTCTAAATAATTTGTGTAATTATTTGTTCAAATTATAGTTTTACATTTCCCATAGTCATTTATCTTTAATAATTTTCAATAATTTGCAATGAAAATTACATAATTTTTCAATGGTTTACCAAAACCTATCAAATGTAATAAATTTCCCTAAAATTTCCAAAATATTCTAATAATTTTCAATAATCATTTGATGCATTTTAAATAAACTTTCAAATACTTTATATCTTTTAATTTCAAAAATGATATTTTACGAAAATGTAGTTTTTTGAAAACTTTTGAAAGCTTTATTACATTTGTGTAACTATGGGGATTTATTGAAATTTTTTTAAATTGTTATTTAAAATATTTTTTTATTTGGTAGTTTACTAACAAAATTACACTAATTTATCTTTTATTTTTCAGTATAAATTAATTAATAATTTATTTTCTAACATTACAATATTTTGTTCCCCAATTTGTATTTGGTTATTAATTATAATAATAACAATAAGTAAAATATTTTACTTTTTGATAATTGTTAAATATAATTCTCAATTTTATAGAAATTAGTTAAAGAGTTTTCAATTTCTATAAAATGTTGTTAACGAGTTAATTGATAACTATATTTATTAATTTTTGGTAATTTACTAACTATATTTATTAATTTTTGGTAATAACACTATTTAATACTCATTGAATATGGGTGGGATTAAATATTAACCATATTTAACTATTTATTAATTAATATGAATATTTTAAATGAGGGAGAGTGGATATAGATTGGGGGTGCATTTTAGAAATTGATTAGGGAGTGGGGCAACATGATACTTTCCTATTGGTTTAAATGAGATACCCTAGGAGAGAGATTATAGGAATATTTTTAGGTAGTTGGGTGACATGGCTTAATGGGAGTGGTGGGAAGGGGAGAGGAGAGAAAGTGAAAGAGAATGCAGGGTGGGGATATGGGGATAATGGAGCAAGGAGAGGCATGGTGACAGGGACCTGTGCTTTGTTAAGCAAAAGTTAAACAATAGAAATACATAAGAGTATATAATTGTTTTATATTTTATCTTTTTAATAAACAATTCGATTAAACTCAACTCGAGTTGGTCGGTGATCTAGTATTAATACTTTATATTTTATATTTAATTTTTAATATGGAAAAGTAGGAAAATTCCCAAATTTGTTAGTCTAAAATATTTTATATCATAGATTTAATTTTTGTAATTTATTTTTTAATAATATCATTGTAATTTATGAAATTTAAAGATAATTTTTAAGTTTAAATCTTTTGAACAAACAAACTAAACCAAAAATAGACCCAAATTGATACAACCCGAGTTAGTGGGATTTTGCTAATGGTCAATCAGTTTCGAGTGACAAACTACGGACTTGACCACATCGAATTGGTTAGCAAAACAACCTGCAACTAAACTGAACCAATCATTGAACACTCCTAATTTTAACTAAATTTATAGTCTAATCTCTAATAAATAACAATAGTTTAATCTCCAATAATTATTGAAAATTTATAGCAAAACGTACACAATCATTGAAAAAAAGTTTATAATGAAAATATAATAGATATATAATAAAAATAGAATAATTAAAAAAATATAATAAATACTAATAATATAATAAAATAGTCAATAAATAGTGTAATCTTAAATAATAGTTTAATATCTAATAAGTATTAATCTATAAATTTTAAAAAGATATATAATTACTAAAAATAAATTTATAACAAAAATATAATAAATATGATAAATTAAATTTTAAAAGTTAAATAAGAGTTGTTTAATCTCTAATAATTATTGATAATTATCTATTAAATAACAAACATAAAAATACATTTATAAAAAATTATTGAAAACATATTTATAAAAAGACAATAAATAATTCCCAAAAATAAAATAAAAATTAATTATAGTATATATAAATATATAATGAATATAAACTATTATTGTAAAATTATTACTAATAAATATAATTTTTCATAGTTATTTTCTATAATTATTAATTGTTATAATTGAAATTACTTATTTAAAATATTATTTAGTTGTTGAAATAATATTTTTATTTAAATCCTTAAAATATTAATTATTTATTGAATTTAATAATGAATAAAATTAGAATTATACTATTATTACATAATTTGTTACTAAATTTGTAAAATATTAAATTATTATTAATATGAATTTTATGAATTCTATTATAATAATTTTTCTACTTTTATTTTTTTTAATTTATTACATAATTTCATTATTTTAAATATTTAAAAATTTTTTCATGTTAAATAGTTTGTTATTTAAATAATATGTAAAATATTTAAAAATTGTCATTATTTGAATTTTATTTATTTTAATGTTATTACGTAATATTAAATATTTTTTCTTATATTTTTTGTCTATTTTCAATGTTTTTATATAAGATTTTTAGTTATTGAAATATTTAAATAATGTTTTATTTTTTAATGTTAAATTCATATTACTTGAATAACATTTAAATTGAATAATTTGTAAAATTATAATTTATATTTTTACTACATAATTTTATGATGAATTTTGTAAAAATATTGAATTATTAATAATATGAATATTATTAAATCTATTAATTTTTTGTGTTTTGAATAAATATTTTAAATTTAGTATAATTTTTTTATAACATTTAAATAGTTCTTAATTTTTTTAATTGAAACTTTCTTTAGATAGATATAGATAAAAAGTGGGGAAGAGGATAAATAGGAGTTAGAGATAATTTAGGAGATAAATAGGAATTAGAGACAATTTAGGATGAAATGGGGGAAAGTGGTGCCACTTGGCTAAACATTAGAAAAGCAAATCCCTCTTTCTTTATGGTTGTTAGAAATAGTTATGCAGAATTAAAAAAAATAAAAATTTCAAAATAATAGAAAATTATGAAGAGGGTTTCAAGCAATGAGAGGTATGGTGACGTGGACGGACCAAATTTAATATATATGTGTGTATGTGTGTGTATGTGTGTGTGTGGTAATAATGAACAATCAATACAAACAGTGCATCCTGATATGTTTACCATTTGCACAATGTATTGCCATGTCTAGTTGCCAGTTTTAACCAAATTAGAATTGTCACTTCCTTTTTATCTAAAGTTGCATTAAGTCTACAGGTGCGGGAACCTTGATCAACCAATGAAGAAGTCTACCTTAGCTATGGAGGTTCTTATTTAGAAGAGTCTTGGATAGTACACTATAACACCATGTAAAGACAAATAGAATATTACAATACATTCAACAAGGAGACCATAAAATTAAGCTAACAAACTGAATATAGACATGAATAGAGATTTAATACATGACTTTCAAAATCATGGATAATCCACACTATCAAAAATGCTAATATTCTTTCCAAGAAAAGAGTGGAGAAAGCTTAATGTGCTTGTGTAGATGATTGACATTGCTGCTTGTGATTTGAAGGGTTTCAAAAATTCAACTATTAATGTGAGTAGGGGTGTCAATGGACCGGTTTTGGATTGAACTCCATCCAAACCAAAATCAATTTGGTCGGATTGGACAGACCAACAAGACATATTGAATTGGACCAATCTAGGATTAATGGTCCAATGTATTTATTGGATTAGATTGGACCTAGTCTATCCATAATGAATTTATATTGGAGTGGGTTAGATTAAGCAAATATCTAGTCCATTGATAGAAGATAACAATATAGGTGCCAATGGACCAGGTTTGGTATAGAGCCAATCTAAATTAAAATGAATTTAAATAGATTATATGGTTCAGACATTGAATTGGACCTTTCCAAAATGGTCCAAAGTATTTATTGGATTGGATTGGACCTGGTCCATTTGTTATGGACTCACATTGGACTGGATCGGATTGGACCAAATCCACTCCAATTGACACCACTAAATTTGAGTGGTGTGGTTGGTAGTCTCTAAATGAAGTCTCATAAAGCACAATCGGCAACAATCAGAATAACACTGCAATAGTTGTGAAACTGACATGGTGTTTGGAAGTGTGGGCACTTTTTGGAACTGATTTTCAAGAAAAAATGCCCATGCTTCCAGGACCCATTTTTCACAAAAAACGCTTCTGCCACGTAGGCAGTGAGCAACACTATGCTATTTGGTAAGGTGATTTTCATCACTATTTTTCATGTATGTACTGACAAATAAACACCACATAGGATACACATCAGTCAACCGTTGGGGGAAACAGTTCACCGATGCATGAAACGCCAATCGTGGGGTCCCGATTTTCGAGACATGCCTGATTTTTTAATAATCGACTGAACCAAACAATGAGATACATGAGCATTTGTTGAAACGCCTATATGAATCTGACGTAGCACCATTTATTTGAAAAACGGCCACAAAGCAGTAAGTAACACTATCCTCTAGTCTTACAACTCATCGAGGTAGCAACCTTAGCCTTTACTCACGTAGATGGTAGTTAGTATTTAGGGATCTCTATGGCTCAAAAACAATATCAATAATAGAAATGGGATAGATATCCGAAGGCAAAACACAATCAACATTATTCAAATTTCAAGATGTTCAATATACAAAAGACTAGGTTGACTTCTATACTATTTAAAAGGATTATAACTTTTGGTGCCAAAACATAATTACAAAAATATCAAAATAGAAAGAAAGATAAACTCTATAGATACTTAAAAGCTAAGAATAGAAATTGAAGTTTCAAGTGTTAAAAGCTCTATTCATTGACCCCCCTTATTTGCCCTCGAATTTATAATCACAATTTTTATATTAGATTGTAAAAACCTTAAGATAGGTTTGTAATGAAATTTGAATGGGCCCAACATGAATTCTCAAGCCCAATGCAATGTAAATTCTTAAAATTGGATACCCATTTGCAATCCTACAATGATAGAGACAACTATTTGACTACTGCTAATAGAAAGGTGTAACAAAAAAAGGTTCGAAATTATCATGAGGAATATTAGATGTCCTTTTAGGTGACATTTGGCATCGATGATTATTTCTCCTTGCCGATTATTTAGAAATCGACAATTTCTGGAATCACTAATTTTTGAAAAATCATCAAAATTTTGTTGTTTGGAATCATTTATGCTAGGTAAGCTGATTTTTGAGAAATTGGCTTTGAATCTATTTAGTACTGATTTTCAAGGGCCGATTGTTTTTGTATTAGACATAATTATTCAATGCCATATTGGATGTCATGTCATCCTCAAAAAATTGGAATCAATTAAAAATCAGAAATC
Source organism: Nelumbo nucifera (assembly GCF_000365185.1). The sequence goes on along the minus strand of NW_010729366.1, from coordinate 214,459 downwards.
ACCACCACAAAAGGTGATCCCTAAAAAGGATTGATTTCAATAATTGATTTTTGGCTGATTTCCTAGAAATTGGCATAATCAGCCAACCAAACAAGAAAAAAAATCACTGATTCTTCAAATTCTGATGTGGATCTCACGTGATGCTGATTTCTAGAATATCATCATTGATGCCAAACATCACCTAAGCCGTCTGATGATTTTTAAGCCAACAGTTTTCGAGTTGGACGAATTTCCTAACAATTTAAATGAAGATTTTTTTAACTATCCTAATAGAGTCGAGTTTGTGAAGGAATTTTCAGAATGAGTTTCATTAGTATGTGAAAGTGTGTTATATACATTTGGATAGACTTTGTATATGAGTAGGAGACTTACAACAAGGAAAGAGAGAAAATTCAAGATAATTAGGAGACTCCGCGCATGAGCAGGGCATGCAGCTACACGAAGCATGGTTAATCATAATGTCTACAATCTAGTCCTTAGTAGACATGTTCACGGGCCGGGCTTTGGGTTTGATTTACATTTTGTCGGGTTTGGGCCCATTCAAAATTTGACAAAAGCTAAGCCCGAGCCCAGCCCATGAACAGGTCTAGTACTTGTATAATTAACAAAAAAATTGTGCTTGGCAACTTGATCATAAACAAAATAAAAATTAGTTTCTATACATTATGTTTAAGCATAAAAGACATGATTAAAGAAGTGGTAAGTTGCACCAATGTTGTCACACCAAAAAATAGGGGGCTGCGAGAGAGAAAAACCAAGTTAATAAGAGTTCAGACATCGAAGTAGAAACACTTCAATATTTTGCTTTGGTGCTAGAGCGAGACACTGGGGACTTTTTCTTAGACAATCAAGACACTATATTGTTGCCAAGAGAGGGACTGAAGTCATTGGGAGAATGCATGAATCGGCACACCCGACTAACAAAGTAGGAAATGTCATACTGATCAGTAAGAGATAGATATTGAAGATAACCCACCACTTGGCAATATTGAGAAGTATCTGAAATGAAAGAGGAAATCCAAATAGACGCGACGCCTGAGGGTAGTTCCAGTAGAGGCATGCGTCAAATTTGGTTTGATGCCATGAAGAGACAGACTTTGGAAACAAGATCAATAATATATTTTTGTTGAGAGAGAAATAAGCCAAATGGGAGTACGAATAAACTGGACACTACAAACTTTGAGTGCATAGCATCAATGATATTTTACACTAAGGAATAAGATGAGCCTATGATAATGATGCCATTGACATACACAAAGAAATAGATAGCAACATTTGCAGTCATGCTTAATGAAGAGAGCTGCATGAGATATGGAACGAACAAAACCTTGAGATAGAAGAAAAGAATTAAGGCCCCGTTTGCTTTGCGGGAATAGGGGTCTGAAATCGGAATCGGAATGGGCTATTCCGATTCTAACTGTTTGATTGGGTGCAATTGGAATCCTATTCTCATTCCTGCTGAAATGGCATTCCCCCATTTGAGGGAATGACCATTCATTGTCTCTTTCTTGGAAATGAAATCTCACTCCTGCTGATTTTAATTCCCATTCCCATTTCTGTCTGAACCAAACAGACTATGGGAATGGACCATTCCGATTCCGATTCTGATTCCAACTGCGAACCAAACAGACCCTAAGTTTCTGGTACCACACTCATGGCACCTATTTAAGATCATATAGAGATTTGTGCAAATTGTATATGCAATCTAGATGTTGAGGATCAATAAAGCCACAAGATTGACAGTGCTGAGAATAACTTGTATAGTTGCAGGTTTGATAGTTAGGTTGAAAGTTTTAGTGTAATCCACACCTTCAAGTAGATTAAATCCTTTACTAATGACCAAACATGCATCTTAGCTTGAAAAGCTCATTTACCACCAAACACATTGGAGGCAAGAGTAAGTGAGGCAGCATGAACACTGTTCCAATCAAGGTGATCAAGTAATTTGGCATCTTGGAGATGCTAGCCTTGAGATGAGTGCAAATAGGAATGGTGTTCACCGGTCGGGGTGGTGGAGGTGGTTGCCAGGTTATAGGGGTGTCAATCGACCAGTTTTGGTTTGGATCCAATTTGATCCAAACCTTATCAAATTGATTTGGACGATTCATTGTAATTATTGGATTGGGCCAATCCAAAATAAATTGGTCCATATTCTTATTGGTCTGAATTAGACCCAAACCAAATTTCCAATAATTCAATTACGAGGCCAAACCCTTGTCCAATTTGAAATCAATCAAAACTGAAAACAATATAAAATCACTTTTATGAAAGTACTTTTACGAACACACTTTTACGAACAAAAAAATTTATAAAAGCACTTTTATAAAAGTACTTTTATGAAAAGTATTTTTACGAAAGCACTTTTATAAAAATACTTTTACAAAAGTACTTTTGTGAAAGCACTTTTATAGAAGTAGTTTTATAAAAGCACTTTTATAAAATCACTTTAATAAAAGCACTTTCAAAAAATTACTTTTACACGAAAGCACTTTTATGAAATCACTTTTACAAAAAAACATTTACGGAAATACTTTTATGAAAGCACTTTTATAGAAGTACTTTCATAAAAGCACTTTTAGAAAATCACTTTTATGAAAGAACTTTTACGAAAGCACTTTTACAAAAGTACTTTTATAAAAACACTTCTACAAAAGTACTTTTACAAAAGTGCTTTTATAAAACACTTTTCCGAAGGATTTTCAATAAAGTGATTTTGTAAAAGCACTTTTTTGAAATAGTTTCAATAAAGTGCTTTTATAAAAGAACTTTTATGAAAATATTTTTATCAAAGTACTTTTACAAAAGTGATTTTTCAATGCTAAAAATGCTTTCATATAATTTTTTATATTTCATTCGGTTTGGATTGGATCTAATCCAATCCATTTACATTTTAATGGATTGGATTGGGTTTGGTTTGTATTGGATTTGGACTGGATTGGGTCCAGTCCACTTATAAGTGGACTCACATTGGACCGGATCGGGTTGGACGAAATCCGTCCAATTGACACATCTACCTGATTACAATAGTTTGCTTTGATGGACAATAATTTGGACCTTGAGATAGGTTTGGTCGATAGTAATAGTATATATTAGCTATTACCGTTTATTAAACCTTAAAGGCCTTGGCTAATAGGAATCACTAAAATGGAATATTTAGTGGATGCAAGGTGAGATCTTAGAGTTCAGAACCAAAATTTAACACGTATGGGTACTTCGGTAACCTGAATCGAGTGCGTTGGTCTGATCAAGTGGTAGGGGCACTGGAATAGGTCAATTGAGACCATTGGGTTAGGATCAAGCAAGTTTAACAGTGGATTTGACATTATCTTTAGGTGTGGGTTGGACAGTTAAGGTTAATTTCGATGTTTCATAGATGGGTGTGTGACCGAATTAGAGAATCTAGGGTTATCAGACAGAATTTCTCTTTCGTAGGTTCTTTTGGTCTAGGTCATCAAAATGGCATCATGTAAGATTTAATGGTTGATCTTAGGATTGTTAAATCTTGAGTTTTAGGAAGTTTAGGGTTTTGGCATATTTTTTAGTCTTTTTTGGGTTTTTCTAAGGACGTGAAGGGGGCTAAGCAAAAACTGAATATTGGCATATATCATCAAACACAAAAAATAATAAGATGATCATGGACTTTAATTTGATTCAAGTGGATCTATAAAACTAAATCTAGGTCTAGGGTAGTAATTAATAAAAAAAATGCTGAATTGTCCACTTGCTACTCTTCAAGCCTCTAAGCTCATCCATCAATTCCTTGGGATGTACACAGCTTCTTTGTAATCCTAAATTATCTTCAGCTAAAACATTACATCCAAAAAGAAAACCTTGATACTAGATCAAGGGGGATACATTAAGGCCCTGTTCACTTTTTAGTAAGTTATTTATCCGGGTAAATGCAATTATCTGGATAAATTTATCCTGTGAAACACTTGGAACACTTTCTATAGTCACTTAATTCTGTATTAATTTTTAAATAAAGAATCCGATCTAATACAAAATTGGCTTAATTACTATTAATTGACTTGACATTATTTTGGTTGTTTTTGTGTCAAAATGATTGAAAAAATTACCAATTAATTAGCTAGTTAGATCTTTCAACCTATCGGAATTGTTAAATAAAGATTATTAGGTTACTAGTTTAACCATTCAGTCTAGTCTAAGTTTAATAACATGGGAATAGACAATAAACCCTTTATCAAAATACCCATCACATGTTTAGGTCATTTACACATTAAGGCCTTATTTTATAACATTGACATCTGATCTCTAAGCAAAAGGCACTAATTTTAATGCTCTCAAAAGTTTTACCTTATTTTCTTTTTTTTTCTAATATATGAATGCAAAGAACATAATCTGAAAGTTGTCCCCATTGAATAGGACCTTCTCTACCATCACCTTATCTTGTTTGTTGAACAACAATCATCTATGCTACATCAGTAACAAATCCACATTGCCAACATTGCAGCCATCTTTATCTTCCCAAATCAGTGAATCACATTATTAGGGTGTTCACTAAGAATGAGAGAGGAATGCTTCATCCCTTCCCTCTCTCATCCTAGAACCCAAAAATCTTTGGTTAAAGGATGGATGGAGTCACCATTGAAGAGTGTACATGTAGCTCACCTTCATGGAATTTACAGTTAAAGCTATAGAACAAGATGACGGGCAATGCCCAGAGTACCGGAACAGCCAACGAACCTCTGTAATAACATGGAAAACACTCCATAGAGGTAACATAAGGCTTACGAACTTGCGATAAGCATAAAACACAATCCAGGATTTACGATAAGCACAGAATACTATCTGAAGCTTGCGATGAGCCCAAAGCCATCGCAGACCTACGATACACCCATAACTCACACAGGCTTGCGATGAGCTCAAAGCTATCTCATGCTTGCGATAGACTTAAGAACCACCACACATCTACGTACAGCAACCCAAAGTCACTCGAGGTGAGACGCCCAACGATTAAGTGGACACGTCAGACGGACTCTAACGTCATCCAAACCACGTCAACACATGAGACCCATAAGGGGAAATAGCGCACATGTGTCACGAGAAATCTTCGGACAGAAAGGAAGCTTCGTCCTAGGAAGATCTCGCCTAACACGTGGCGAACCCCAAGTAGTGTCCTCCTGGAAACCGACATTGAATCAAGGATTCCCTTTCCAAATAGGAATCATCCCCTTTTGGTTCCTTCTCTTTAGGATCTCAGAGTCTCCCCTATAAAAAAGGGGAGAATGAGGTGTAATGGGAACACGATTCCATCATCTTTGATGCCCCCATCTGCTTTTGCTGCCTAGAAGTCCCCAGCCTTTCTCCGTCCTTCAAGGAGACCACCACACTTAGCCTTAACACCCAACCTACATTAGAATCTCTAGTTAAAGCCCTTGATAACAAAGAATGGCTGCCCGAAGAATCAATCTTTTGCCCATCCTAGAGGAGCAACATGAGAACCCTGATAACTCCATTATAGAACTCGAAGATCAAGATACTCATGAAACAGTGGAGCAAGCGGATATCGCCATCCTATCCCATAAAGTTTATAGCATTGAGACCCACTTCAACCGGATGGAGTAGTTGCAAGCTGAGATGAGAAGCACCTTGTAGTTGTTGTTGTAGAGGTCAACGACACCCGAACACCCTCCTTCGCCCCCATAGATCTTCCTGCGCCAACCCCCCCTAGTCGTCCCCTAACTTCAATTGAGTGGCATTCGCTTGAAGCTGACCACCTGTACATACCCACTATAGCCCAAAGAACCGAACGTTCTATCGCCAAACAAACACAGGCAGAAGCACGCAACCTAGCGACGACCGATACACCCATCAGCTGATTGGAGATTAGGAATATGTCCAAGGCTTAATAGGGGAAAGCCAAAACAAAACACAGATGACCCTTACCCTACAAAAGCCCTATTCCAACCGCATCCTATACAAACCTTACCCGACTAACTACGTTCCTCCACAGCAATGGCCCCAACATGATGGACAGAAAGGAAGCCTGTAGGAACATGTCAACAAGTTTAAAGACGCATTGCACGTTCACTTTGGATGAAGATCTCAAAGTTAGGGAATTTTCTAAATCCCTGACCGGAGCAGCTTACTCCTGGTTCGTCAACTTGACAGCAGGAAGCATAGACTCATGGGCGAAACTTATAAAGAAATTTTTATCCAAATGGTTCACCCTGGAATGAAGGTTGACCATGGCCGACCTTTGCAACACAGAACAGCGCGCCTAGGAGGACCTCCTGGGTTTATGTTATGCGATTTCAAAAGCTGACCCATTCAGTCTTTGAATAACATGCGACCAAGAAAGGTTTCATAGAGCAATGCATACAAGGGATGCACCCTGCCTATAGAATAGGCATAAAAAATATGGAAGTCAAGACCTTCAGTCAACTCTCGAAGTGCACTGAGAGGATAGTGCAAACAATAGCCACCCCCGGAGTGACCACCACCACACAAAGGCTACCCTACACTAAACCAGAAGCGAATGTGGTAGACTGCAAGCCATGGGGAAGGGGACCCAATAAAGCGTCATATATTGTAGTGGTGGCCGATGAAAAAACTCACTCCCACTGCCCCCACTAGCGTTCCCCTACAGTAAAAGTGTAGTAATCATGATCATGAACAAGATGGTGGAGGATCATGTCCCCAACATGCCACCACTACTAGTCGGAATCAACCCCGAAAAGGACAAATTCGGACCCCACTGATGCAATTTTCATCAACTGCCGAACCATGACCTCATGGATTGCTTCACCTTGTGACAACTTTTCACACAAAAAGTTAAGCTAGATGACTACATCAAGAGGAAGCCCGCCCATGTAGAGATTGACCCCCTCCTAGTACACTCACAGGGAGGCAGCATAAGCATGGTCGAAACGATAGCTTGCAGGGATGACAACATGTTAATCCAACAATTCAAGCAAAGTGTTGAGCTCTAATAGTTTTTCAGCAAACAAGGAGCAAGCAACACGGTTCAAAGACTTGCCGTCAAAGCACTCATAGAGGCGTTTAGAAGGCCCCTGGAACTATGTCACATGGACAAGCTGAAAGTAGAATTCACACCAGAAGACATTCTCGCAATAGACCCGCACCATAACCACCCCCATCCACACCTTGTGGCTAATGAACATACCCCACAATACCAACAAAGGCCTACCCATGGAAGTCACCGATTTCAACGGTAACATGTCTGTCATAGAGGGCTTTCTCATGCTACCTATGGCCATCAGCCCTTTCCCCATAGAACAGGAGTTCCAAGTAGTGTCCAGAAAGACTTCATAGCATGCCTTACTTGGACGCCCACTAATACACGGATTAGCACCGATCCCGTCCACTTACCACCGGTGTATCAAATCCAAATACAGAGGCAAGACCATCAGGATTCCGGCTACTCGCGTCCTGTTTGAGAAATCAAAAGCTCACCTGTAGGATGCAATTTACTACACCGAGCTCGCTAAAGAAGGAGAAACTCAGGTGGCCAAAGTTGAAGAGCTACGATTACCAGATCAGCTAAGCGGACCCCCAACAGTAGTAGAGCATAAGAAGCGACCCAGATGCATAAAGGTGACCAACAAAAATGGGAAAAGCTACTACACAATTGTCAAAGAATACGAAGATGTCCGTCCTTCCGTTGCCAAGAAAGTCATTCTAGAGGTATGACCTATCATTAGTACATTGATGTAAACGTCAGGAAAATACCTAGCAATTCACTTCCTGGCCAAATAGATGGAGTCGCCACCCATCAAAACAACTAACCGGGAATGATGGGCCTCCCAAAATTAGATTTCGTGAAATATTTCACAAATTAATAGTGACTCCACACCATGGCTAGGTCGAGGCCATTCTGGGTAAGTTGAGAAAGAGATAGGTAAGGGATTAGGCACCCCTCTCTCTTGTTAGTGTGAATGCCGAAATTCCCTCTTTGTTTTGGATTCAAATCAGAGCTGAGAATCTATGCTCTCCAGCAATTGAGAAAGATATGAATAACGCTCCCCTTCACTTCCAGACCAACCCATTTTGGACGTAGGGGCCTGAAAAAAGGGTAGAAAACCTCACCCCTTTGAGGGATGGAAATTTCGCGGGTATTTTCGAGTGTCTCACCAGTCCCAACCCTAATAGGACCTGTTTGTCAAAACCCTATAGGGTTGGGGATGGGTTTGGGATTTTAGATAAAATCCCTATAGGGTTTCGGGCAGGTTTGGGTTTTGACTTTAGGGTATCCGATACCCGATACCCAATCCCCGGGATGCATAAATATGAACCTATTATATAATATATCATGCACAAATTTATAAATTTTAAGTACTAAGATAATTATTCTACTATTAATATTTTATTGGTATAAATTTTTTGGGATTAAAATCATCATTTGAAGTAAATTTGGATTTGATAGATTGTTTATTTCATTTAATTATAAAATGCTAATTTTAAATATTATTTCTTTTAATTTTTAGTTGGAATTGTTAATCATATACATGTATTGATTGTTTTGATGAACATAAAAGTTAACAAAATCTATTTTATTTCATTAAATAACACAAAAGGCAAGATGGCTTAGTGGCTTAAAGTAGTGTTAAAAGATTTGGATTTATTATTAACTGATCCAAGTTCAAGTCACACTATAAGCATTAAGAAAATTCTTTTAGTAGAAAATGTTTGGTCAAGGGGTTTAACGGGTCGGAATGGGTTTAATGGGTTTGGGAAATTGAGTGGAAAAGTTAGACGAGCTTAAAACGGGTTTGGAATTAGGGATACATAGGCGGGTTTGAGAATGGGTAGGGCAATTTGCATGAATACCCTACCCGTTGCCATTCCTAACCCCTTTTCTATCAGGACCCCTACCCTCGGACTCGATTAGCTAGTCGAATGTGTTAAGAGAGCATACTACCCCTCTAGACACCAGAAAACACAACAATTCTTGAATTTGAACTCTAGAGCAAGATAAAAGACTAAACAAAGCAAAATAAACAAGAAAAAACAAAAGAAAGAATTGTGCCTAAACCGCTAAATCCATTTCAAAAGAGATAGAGTATGAGGTAATTAGTTTTACCTCTTGTAGCCTTAGAACGGGTTGACAATGCTGCAAGATGACCTAGGGATTTGATCCTCATAGATATTTTCTTTTAGACTGGCGTGGTGTTACATTTAGGGTTCGAACAAGAGATCGGTAATGACAGAACCATCGATGGCTAGATATATTGCAAAAAAAAGGAGAAGAGAAGGATTCCTTCTCCTGCTGAACCTTTCAATCGATGGAGATCTTTTCTAGAATTTGACAAGAAAGCATAGACTGAACCATCGACTAGGGTTTTCTTCTTCCTCGAGCCAACCTCAATTCGTTTCTCCCTCTTTTCACTCCCTCGATTTCTCTCAAACTCTCTCTCACTCTCTCTCTCTGAAACCGTTCGAGCTCGACGATCCCTTTCTAGACTTCTTTTCATTGCTTACTCTCCCTCTCAAATCTTCTCTCATCTTACCTCCTCTTCAAACTCCACCCATCTGACCTCTTTTGACCACCTCTTCTCTCCAGCCCCTTCTCTCTCTATTTCAAAAATGAAAGAGGCCTCATTTCTTCGGCTCCCTTCCCCTCTTTCTCCACTGACCTCCTTTCTTGGGAATGGAGCCTCCTATTTATAATAGGAGGGAGGGGGAGGTTCAACCAACTCTAAAAATGAAAGGGGGTTTTGAGTAAGTCAGGGTTTAAAGGGATAAAAGGGTTCAGTAACTTGGGGTTTGAAGGGTAATTTAGTAATTTATGGTCTTGGGGCAATTTGGTAATTTGGGATAAAGGATAATTTAGTGATTTGGGTTCAAAGGGCAAATTGGTAAATTGGGGTCCAAATTGATAGGCTTAGAGGGTCATTTAGGTAATTTCAGGAATGAAGGGCATTTTGGTAATTTTTGAAGAAGGGGCATTTTGGGAATTCGAGTAAGGGGTATTTTCGGAATTTGGAAGAAGGGGTATTTTGGTAATTTGGTCTAGCACATTTTGGGAATTTGGAATGAAGGCATATTTTTGGGAATTTAGGGTATGAGGGACATTTTTGTAACTTGAAAAGAGGGTAGTTTTGGGTATTTGACGTGAAGGGTATTTTGGTGATTTGAGGGTCATTTAGGTAATTTCAGGAATAAAGGGCATTTTGGTAATTTTTGAAGAAGGGGCATTTTGGGAATTTCAGAACTAGGGTGCATTTGTCATAAAGGAAATTTTTCATTATCATCATTTCATTTTTTTGAGTCATGACAGGTTATAGTGCAATTAAAAATAAAAATGGTAATGACAAAATGTGTGTTATGCCACGATGCAATCACTAATACACTATATGCCGATAAATCAATGAGAAGCATGTTACAGTATTAATTTCTTTGCCACTAGGGACTCTAATTTCGTGAGGGACTTTGATGTCACGATAGACTTTGCCGCCACAAGGAACTTTATTGCCATGAAGGACTTTAATGCAGTAGCGGACTTTTGCTACCACAAGGGACTTTGATACTAGCATGATTCAAATGAGAAGTTAATGATTGAAACAGATGATTTCCATGTCTAATGTGCGTTAGGCTGCAATGCAAATAACAATCCATTGGACATTGATATTCTTCTATGAGTGACTTTAGTGCCATGAAGGACTTTCCTGACATGACGAACTTTACTGCCATGAAGGACTTTGATACTGACATAATTCAAATAAGAAATTAATGATTTTCAATTGAAATACTGATGATTTTTATGTCTAATGTGCGTTAGGTCGCGATGCAAATAACAATCCATAGAACATTGATATTCTTTCGTAAGCGACTTTAGTATCATTAAGGAATTTAATGCCATAACAGACTTTGCTGCCAAGAGGGACATAATTCAAATAAGAAGTTAATGATTTTTAATTGAAACTAGTGATTTTTATGTCTAATGTGCGTTAGGTCGTTGTAGACACCCCATTTTTGCACTCTTCAGTCTTTCTGTAGCACTTTGAACTTCAAAATGCTTTAACTAACCTCTTAGCTGACCCGGGTCCAAGATCACCCGAATCAGACACCGTTTACCCCATCATCTTAAGATCCGAAGTCAGAACTGATTCCAATTGTCCAATCGGAGTCATTTTGATCATGAACCTTAATTCACATCAAATCAGAAATGCAAAACCATAGGTATATAGAGCCCAAAAATCCAAATCTGACAACACCAAGATCACCCAAATCCGACACCGTTTACCCCTTCATCTCAAGACCTGAAGCTAGAACTAATTTCAATCGTCTGATCAGGATCATCTTTGATCATGAACCCTATGTCTCCTAAATTTGAAATCCAACCTTCTAGATGGATGGAACTCAAAATTCCGAGTCCAACAATACCAAGATCATCCAATTTTGATACTATTAACCCCTCCATCTTGAGACCCGAAACTAGACAATTTATGCCCTTAGCTCCAATTAGCCTAGAGAATCCCCCCCCCCCCCTATTAGATAGTTTATGCCCTTAGCTCCAATCAGAATGATGTACATTATGACATTTATTGTAAATGAATAAAGTACATATTTGATTCATGTTATTGTGATGTGTTTCTGTGTAATACCCTTAAACTGGACACTTATGATACTCGTGTTAGTTTAGAAATCAGGTCTGCAACCTGTGCTACTGATAACAGCCGAATTCAGATCCGAGTTAAATGAGTTCAGGTCTGAGTTTGGATGAACTCTTATCTCAATTCAGATGGTTTCAGATCTGTAATCTGAGTTCACACCACCATCCTAATAGGGTACAGATGTTGTACATGATTTCTACACCTTGGGATCTAAAGTTTATAAGGGTATATGCAAGAATTCTTTACACCTTCAGATCTGTAATTTTTCATTTCAGTAGCTACTGATGCTAAGTTCAGTAGCTAGAACCACAGTTATCAGGGCTGATATGAAAATTCAGCAAGGTGTATTGGTGTATACAGATCTGAGATCAGYATATCAGGTCTGGAATCATGCAATACCACTGATCTTAGATCTGTACACTAGTTGTTCTAGCTTGCTTCTCATCAGTCCTGATGTATCTTCGAATGGGGGTGAGTTACAGATCTGAAATCACACCATTTCAGATCTGAATTTCAGATCTGAAGCTCAAATTTGAAAGCAGACATACCATTTTTTTTTCTTTTTTTTTTCTTTTAAGATGGAAGAAAACTAAAAGAAAAGAAAGTAAACTAACCAAAATCTTTTTATGTGAGTGCAGATCTGATTGTTGAATTCAAGAAACAAAAAGTAATGCAATCAGAACTGTACTCTTTTGAGATAATGAAGCTAAAAAAAGAAAGTGATCAGATCTACATAAACTCAACTAAAACTGAAAGATGAGCAATTCGGCCAGACTGAATTAAAGCTACCTGAATTCTTTYTCAARTRATTCAGGTATTACAAGTTCATGATCTGAAATCACAGATCTGATTTTATAGAATAGCAGTTCGGCCAACAATCCACAATTGAAATTCCAAACAAGAACTTCAAGATTGAATCTACTTTACTCGAATGAACTTAGAAAACAAATTACATAATTGAATTTACATAAATCAAAATAAATAAAGAACAGTTCTAGATAAATTTTAGATTTAATACAAATTAATTTCAGATCAATCGCCCTCAACAAGAAACAATTTCTTGAAATAAAGAAAATAATCTGCGCAAATATTGGTAGAACAACTTCTGCCCATCTGCACAGGTTCAGATCTGATTTTCTTGGTTCAAAATTCGAACCTGTGGCTCTGATACCACTGAAAGAATGGTAGGATCCATCGTATGGACGCCAAAAAGGTTGCGGAATGGGTGGGCGAATTTCAAAAAAAAATTCCTACCTTCTTCCAACTGGGAATCATATTCCCTAAATTTAGAAATACAATATTCAATGATCCTACTTGGACCATAACCGAACCAAATCTGAACCAAATGACAATGGAGGAATTATACCTGATCTAAAGAATCAGTATCTCCCAAAGTTGGTGTTCATGCCCAAAGAAGACACCAAGAACCGCTCTTGCTGAACATGACAGAGCAATCTGTGGAACGGTACCAGTAGAGTGCGTCCTACACACTGAATCCTTCACAAGAATCCTCTGGAAACACTGCGCACCAAATCTTTTTAGTTCCTTCTGCAAAACTGATATCAAGAACTGATTTCTTGATTTCTTTTCTCAAAGATCGAATCTTTTCAGAGAATGGTGGCAGCTGGAGGAGAACTCCTAAGATGAAGATGGCGAATGCTGCTTCTCTTCTCTCTGAAGTGTATGAGATCCTATCTCAATTCGCAGGAAGATTTTCTTGCTCAAAACCCTAGGTTTGAATTATGTTAATTCTCTTAGGATTTCTCCTCTTTCTTCTTGATTAAGAAATCTCCTAATCCTATTATGAGTTATCCCAATCCAAATCAGCATCTGGATAGGGGATGATCTTAATCCTATCTGCAGATTAGGTTAGCTTATTCTTGATCTTATCAAGAGATTACCATATTCAAATCTGATTCGAATTTGTTCTCCTGGAGTGGATTAGGTTAAAGGCCCAATTCTTTTGCAAACCTTAATCTCAGATCCACCCCAGGAGTGGGTGATCATACTAGCCCAGTTCGAAATGGGCTTTTGGCCCATTAAGTAATCAGTGCTCAATTGGTTTCCAATCTGCTGCCCAGTTGGGCTTCTTTGTATGGCGTGGGACCCAAGCATTGATCTACATGTTGGATAGTTTTTTATGCCCTTAGC